>MJUU01040508.1:146460-173513 GCA_002080025.1 Modiolus philippinarum
TCCCCCCCCCTCTCTCTGTCTCTCTCTCTCTCTCTCTCTCTCTCTCTCTCTGTGTGCGTGTGTGTGTAATTTCTTTGAATATTTTGTATTTCTTTTAGATACCTTTTATTCAGCTGACAAAAGAGTATAACATTCTTTTTTTCGACTAAACAGGGAAAACCGAATAACAGTACTCTGTACTTTGATTGTATCGTGTTGCCTTTTTTGTTATATTTGAACGTCCCGGTATAACATTTTAAACTGGTTGTTAAATAACATATCGATATTTCAATCAATACCAGATGGCAGCACTATTAAATTAAAAAAAAAGACTAAAAATTTGTGGCGAAAGGAACATAAATCTAGCCTAAATTTCGAAATTGAAAGATCACACGCAAAAACAATAAACATTTTCCTTTTCAACAATATATCCTAAAATTCTTACGGATCGATGTTTATGAAACTTGCACTGCAAGTCCGTGAATTATCAATCTTTTCATGTGCTAGATTGGTCTTTATGGGTTCCATCCTAACCTACTGAAAACGTGGTTTTGTCAAAAATTATTATTCAAACATCTGGCTTTTTTGAATTCAAAATATTTGATAAAGAAGCATACTGGCAGAAATAAAGTTTCAGTTCTCAAATTGAATATTTTAACTATATCAACTATTTAGAAGATCAATAAAAAAAAGATTCAAACAAAAAGTCACAGACTTTTGCCAAGGGAGCATTTAGTTTTACTGTATTTAGAATATTTCTTAGCTATTGCTCAGTGCTTCTTTAATCGGAATCATTTCTTACCAAGAATTTATTAGTTAAGAGCGCTTTCTGGTATGATACTACGGTTACCAATTTGTCAATAGCAAAGTACCGAAATTACTGTGAATTAAGTTTCTGCATATACTCATTTCGACAACTTTTCAGTGCACATCGAATCAAAACATTTGGAAATCCAACAAACAAATATGTGTAATATGTCAATTTGACACATGACAACTGATTTTGAAACACCTGCATATGAAGTAGGCATATCGTTCAAAACTAAGGTTATATAACTCTGTATCTAAATTGAAGGTTGAAGAATACATTCATTCTACCGGAACCTTCGATCTAATCACTGCTTTCATAGAGTTCCTCTCATCCAGTTCTAATTGTGGAGATTGTTAAAATTGTATTTTACATATCACCGGACTTGTCAATAATAAAAAAGAAGATATCATGTTCGTTTACTCCATATTCTTTCGTAAAATATTTAATATCGGTCGAGAAACGGCATGTCACCGATTTAGCTGATATTCATTTTATAGTATGATATTAACACATGAATTACAAAAGTAATGCTTATTTATTACTATTGACCTCCGCTGCCGTGGTAACGATGGCGTCCATTTTTGGTCATTTCAAAAACCCTAAAATAGGCACTTTTAAACCCGAAATATTTCAAGGAAGATAAGCGCACATCAGATACAACTTTGTATGAGATTAATCTAGAACCTTTTTGACCATCTCCGAAACAGTTTAAAAAATTTGCATAAATGTGAAGTAAGAACGAGGCTAGCACATATTGAAAAAAATGGCCTTTTTTATTGAAAATTTCGAAAAAATTATGACAATTTTGTCACCTTTTAGCCCCAATTTTTAGAAAAAGGCACCAACTTCATATGCTCGATAGGGCAATTAACCCATGACTAGGTTCAAAATATATACAAAACATAGTGGGGTTAGAATTGGTCTCTTAGAGAATTAATGTAAAATTTGATTATCATAGAAACAGGGCAAAAATTGTCATTTCTGTAGAAAACTGTATAGGTATGACTTTAGTGTTTGCAGGAGCTTAGATCAAATCAACATTCATTATATATCAGATTAGACATCCAATTATTTCAAGGTCAATGTTCTTATATTCAAGGTCTAATGAAAATTGAGCTTTTAAAAAAGGATCAATTAGAAATATCGTTTTTAAGTGACCTTGAGGACAAGGGAAATGACCTTGAAGTCATACAAAGGTTATAATATGTTTAACTGATCCTTAAAGTTTTATATGAGGAACAGTATTGATGTCTAGGGACAGGTAAGTGGTATTTACATAGTTATACCGTTTTCACAGAAACGGCCATGGTAACTCAACTTTAACACTAATCTTCCATGACACTTATTCTTAAGTTACCATGACATATTCTTATCCCACCCAAATAAATCTAGGTGGGATAAAAATAAGTGTCATGGTAACTCAACTTTAACACTAATCTTCCATGACACTTATTCTTATCCCACCTAGATGTATTTACTTCTTTGAACAGCTAACCTAGCTGCGCATGAAACTATCGCTATTAAGTATATGCAGATGGTGCCTTTCCTGAAAACTGACCCTGAAAAGTGACAAAAAAAAAACATAATTTTGTAGAAAATTTTCATGCAAAAAAAAGTTTAATTTCTTGATATATTCGATAGCCTCGCTATGACTTCATATTTTTGCAAAGTGTTTAAACTGTTTTGGGGATGGTCAATATCATGAAAAGTCATATATGAAATGTATTTATTTTCCTCGAAAAAAATTGTATTTGAAAATTGCTGTCGTGGTTACTATGGAAACGGAGGTCAATGATTACAAGCTGGCATTATATTTGTGATGGGTTATTTTCAACACATAAAGTATATATGTTAATTTCAACATATAAATTAGATATAGCAATATCAAAATTTAACAAAATTTTGTTCAAAACTAAGGAGTATCTCCCTCTTGCATAGCTCTGTCCTTAGCTGATTTTGGCTTTCCTATTTAGATCTTTTTTATGGAAAGCCGTTGTGGAATTTATTCCCTATTTATTGATATCTATAAATGAATTATAGGTATCAATAAATAATTATGGATATCAATAAATCATTTATAGATATTAATAAATATCTATAGATATCAATAAATCAGGATTTATTGATATCAATAAATACAGCTTTATTTATTGATATTTAAAAATGATTTATTGATATTAAGAAATGAATTATTGATATTTACAAATGATTTATAGATATTTAAAATAGTGTACGATTTATAAAAATTAATAAATTATTTATTAATATCTATAAATAATTTTAAATATCAAAAAATGGCGCTATTTATTAATATCTATAAATGATTTATTGATATCTATAATTCAGTTCAAATCTAAATAATTCGATTTATTGATATCTATATTTTACATCTCCATAAATCGCCTTTGTGACCCAAATTCTTTTAAGTATTAGTAAAGTGTATAATATAAAGAGTTCAGATAACCAAGATTATTTTTTAATATCTATAATTCAATTCCATTAATCGGCTCGGTGACATTGATCAGTACTTATAATGTAAAAGGTATATTATATAAAGAGTTCAGTTTACCACGACTTTTTAAATATCCATAAATCGCCTCAGTGACACTGATCATTACATTGTATTTCTTTAAACGCGGCTAGGACAATGATTTTGATAAAAAATACATTTAATGTGTATTTTGTTTTTATCTTTCTTAAATGTCCTTTTTTGCTATTACTGCTGAAAGAACGTTCAACTTACTGTGAGATGCATTCTCGAGTGAAATGAATGAATACTACGATATGATGTGTTCATGGCTGCTGAACTCATTTATTCACTCCAATCGTGCGCGGTGATATGATTGAAATACATGTTAATATACTGATTTTATTGCTTATTATTCAAAATGTAAAACAAAAAACAATTAAAACTTAACTCGAAAGTACCTTTATTTTATTTTTCATAAATGAATAGTTACGGGTAATTTGCAATATTCCAGTTGCTTCAAAAATAAATAAGTTTTAATGCCATGTAATTGCATTCATATTTATGCTAAAAGTAATCACATTTTGATTTGCAACATATAAACTCTTTCAAAAGGTTATAATAAAATTAATTTTAACAAAAAAAAAAAAAAAAAAAAAAAAAAAAAAAAGAAATTGAAATGTTTTGGTCATATTTAACGATTAAGTGTACACCGAAGACTTGAAATCTACTTTTCCAATCATATTTTTGCTAAAATAAAACTAAATTTTAATTTCGCAATATATAAACTCCTTCGAAAGGTTATCATTAAGTAAAATTTTAAAAAAAATTGAATTGCTTTAGTCATTTTTAATAATTAACTTTAAACCGAAGACTTAAAATCTACTTTTCCAATCATATTCATGCTATAAAACATTAAATTTTAACTTCACAACATGTAAACTCCTTCAAATGGTTATTATTGAGTAAAATTTTCAAAAAATTGAATTGTTTTGGTCATTTTTAATGATTTAGTTTAAACCAAAGACATAAAATCTACTTTTCGAATCATATTCATGCTAAAAAGACATTAAATTTTAACTTTGCAACATATAAACTCCTTTGAAAGGTTTTTATTGAGTAAAATTTTCCAAAAATTGAATGGTTTTGAACATTTTAAATGAGTTAGTGTAAACTGAAGACTTAAAATTTGTTTTTCCAATCATATTCATGCTAAAATAAAATTAAATTTTAATTTCGCAACACATAAACTCCTTAGTATTAAGTAAAATTTTCAAAAAAATTTGAATTGTTTTGGTCATTCTTAATAATTAAGTTTAAACCAAAGCTTTAAAATTTATTTTTCCAATCATATTCATGCTAAAAAGACATTAAATTTTAACTTCGCAACACATAAACTCCTTAGAAAAGTTTATTGAGTAAATTTTCGTAAAATTGAACTGTTTTGGTCATTTCTAATCATTCAGTTTAAACCGAAGACTTAAAATCTACTTGTCCAATCATATTTATGCTAAAAAGAAATTATCCATCCAAAGGTTAGTATTAAGTAAAATTTTCAAAAAAATTTGAATTGTTTTGGTCATTTTTAATGATCAAGTTAAAACTGAAGACTTAAAATTCACTTTTCCAATCATATTCATGCTAAAAAGACATTAAATTTTAACTTCGCAACATATAAACTCCTTCGTAAGGTTATTTAAAAAAAACTTAAAAGTTTTTGTCATTTTTCATGATTAAGTTTAAACTGACGAATAAAAATATGTAAAAGACAAAAAATTTGTATTTCAACATATATTAACTCCTTAAAAAGGATATTATAAAGTAGAATTACCAAAAAAATCTGAATAGTTTTGGTCATTTTCAATGATTCAGTTTAACCCATAGACTAAAAATCTGACTTCTCCAATCATATTTATCCTAAAAGTCATTAAATTTTCGACTACGCAATATATAAACGAATCATAAAGCAATATTCGTTTTAATACAATATATAAAACAGAGATAAGGGGGGATGAGGGGTAAAACAAGAATGATTGTCACAATTTAGAAAGCAA
This sequence comes from Modiolus philippinarum, assembly GCA_002080025.1. NCBI lineage: Eukaryota > Metazoa > Mollusca > Bivalvia > Mytilida > Modiolidae > Modiolus > Modiolus philippinarum. The sequence continues at coordinate 151,772 of MJUU01040508.1, forward strand.
GAATAAGGTTGATATATTAAGTTCGCTTACTTTATTTGTTAATTTTTAAAGCTTTTTCTTTCAACTACGAAACAAACAAAAAATCATTCTATATTCGTCCTCAATTTTTACACTGTTACATTTACTAATGTCGTGGAGGCGATTTATGGATATTTAAACAGTCGAGGTCAATTGAACTCTTTATATAATATGCATTTTTACTTTGTGAGAACTGATCAGTGTCAGAGAGGCGATTTATGGATATTAGAATTGAATTATAGATATTAAAAAATGAATCGGTATCAGCTGAACTCTTCATTTAATATACAATAATTAATACGATTCCTGATCAGTGTCACAGGGGCGATTTATGGAGATTTGAATTAAAGATATTAATAAATCGATTTATGAATATTTGAATTATAGGTATCTATAATAAGTGTCGAATTATATATATCAATAATTGAATTATAGAAATTAAAAAAAATGAATTATAGATATTAATATTTCGCACTATCTATTAATATCTATAAATGAATTATTGATATTTAAAAGTGATTTATAGATATCTATATATCATTTATTAATATCTATAAATCATTTATAGATATCTATAAATAGGGAATAAATTCCGCAACGGCTTTCCATACTTTTTGGTAGTTTGTTCTCTATCAGACTTTACACATATTCCGGTATATGGATTTCCGGTCGTTTGATTTTATCTGCACTGCAGAGACATAAGTTATCGAAAAGCGCATATGCAGACTCCAAATTAACAGCAACTTCGGTATGTTATATAAAATGAAAATCAGATAAATCTTTGACAAGCCATTTCCAAGTAATTCTGGTGGTTACAGCGAATCCATGTTGATAAACCGTTGATGCACAAATATTTATTTGATAAATTATTCAATAACAAAAACAATACAAAATGGAGAAAACAGATTAACCAAGCCAACATAACATCATGACGATCTAAAAGAAGAAGGGGGTAAATAGAACCATAGAAACGTGTTTTACCCTTTTCCACCAATGTTTCTATTCTACCACACATTGGAGGGCAGCGTCTTCGCAGTGCATATTGCTTCCCTGAAAAATAATAAATAAAGTTGTGCTTTTTACTGAGACAGTAAGTTCAATAAACATTAGATTGTAATTCACATATGCACAAAGGAGGTTCAGCAAATTGAAAAAATGACCAATAACTTTGGAAAAATTGACATACAATGTTATTTTGAACTTAGTGATGACAAAAGCACAACCTGATGCCTCTTCCAGGACCTTTTATGGAAAATACCTAACAAGATTCTAACTTTTAAATATTTAACAATCATTGCTTCTTACAGCTAAAATTTTCTTTATCGCATTGGGGAAGTTTTGAGTTTGTTGTTTCTTTCATAGTGCAAAAGTATTTTACCATAAGATAAAGCTCCTTAAGCAGTTAGTGGCAAGCACTGTAGCAACCGTTGCGTTGCGGGCGCAACGCTTAGTGATATAATGTATATGATTAGTGATCTCCCATATCGCCTGCTAATGATACAAAACCGCTAATGATACAATTTATTGCATTTAGCGTCGACGCATCGCCGCTAAATGATACAACCAAAATCTTATGAAAAAGCGGAAAAAAAGCTACCGCAACCGCTAATGATATAAAAGTTTTGTATCAATAAGAGTTACTTATAAAGTTAACATAAAAGCATGTGCTCAGAAAAGCATTTCTAAATATAAATGCATTTTTTTTCGAAATGGGCCTTTTGCCACTAGAAACGGAGAAGGGGCGGGAAAATCCAAAAAGGTTAGAATCAGATTATATTTTACAGGACGATAATGTAACAAGCGTGAAACTCATTTGTATTCTTTTAATTCTGAAAATGGCAATTGCTGCCATAGAAACGTAAGGGGGGTTCAAAGTCCTCAGAGTTGGATAAACTCATGTCTGTTATTGAAATGTTTAAAAGAAAAGGTATAAGAAACGGAAAATAGGTGGAAAAATAAAAAAGCTTAGAATCGGATGAATGTTTTTTAGGAAGGTTATGTAGCAAATGTGAAACTCATTTGAACTCTTTATTTTTTTTTCAAATTGGCGATTCTTGCTATAGATACATATAAAGGCAAGAAATTCAAGGTTCTCAGTGTTGTATAACAATTAACTGCGGGTTGTCTAGCAAGTAAAGAACTCGTATCTATTTTCGAAATTTTGAAAAGTAAAATAAACGGATATCTCGGAAACTAAAGAACGACGAAAAAACTAAAATTGCTCTAAATTGGACAAAATTTTGCATATTACAATTAGTTAAGAAAGTATAGAACTTATAGTGGGTATCAATTTTTTTAAAAAATGGCTGACATTGGCATGATGGGAAAAGAAAGAAATGGGAAATTTGAAAACCTCGAAACTATGTGCAATTTTGCAATTATCTTGAGTGACATGTGAAAATGGACCCAAATATAAATTATCCAAATATGGCACTTTTCCCATGGAAATTCCAAAAAGGTAAGTAAATAAATAAATAAATAAATAAATACATATCTTTATTGCAAGAGAGTGACTTATTTGGATTGCACAATCAATTTATTAATGGAGAAATATAAGAAATTAAACAATTGGTAATTATTTTTTAATTCAAAAACAGTTTTCTAGTTTTTAATTGAATTAGGTTGAGGGTTCCATACTTCAGGTCCGCCAAAACAAATACTCGCTTTGAATAGTTCTGTTTTTGTTTTTGGGACAATTAAATTGTCTGAAAATGAAAATCTTGTATTGTAAGATTCATTGTCCTTTGCAAAAACGAGTAGATCTGATAAATATTTTGAAGCTAATTCATTTTGTGATTTATGCACCAATAATACAAGAAAATAGGGTGGTAAAGTATTCTTTTCGTTATTAATTTCGTTTATCATTCTACACTCCTTAAGTAGTTTGCTAGACGGTTTTGTAAAAAAGTGTTCATCTAGAAATATTCTTGCAACCCCCTTTTAGCTCACCTAGCCTGAAATGCAATCACTTTGCATCTGCCGACCGTATGTCCGTCAACAATTTCAAAAATCTTCTTCTCTGAAAGTGCTTGGCCAATGGTAACCAAACAAGGCCTAAATCATAACCAGGGTATGCAGTTTTAAAATTGTATTCAATTATTCTAAAGCTCAAACAACATGGTTGCTGTTACTAAAATTACATCATATGGGGTAAATTGTTTTGCAAAAAAATCGAAAACCTTCGCAAAAATAAAAAGTCGGGCGCAAGTAAAAATGATCAGCATGGCAAGATCTACACGCCCCGCAATTTTGATGAATATCCTAAAATTTATGTTTGAGTTATTGCCCTTTTCCCTTAATTTTTTTCAAAATTTTAAGATATTTGATTTTATTGGAAAAACAGGAGGAAGGCTGTCAATGTGACAGCAAAACAACTTATTAAATGGTCTTTCAAATGTTTTGGTCTACAATTCATTTGTTGTAATAAAAAGCAAGGATTCTTCTCTAACATCTCTTACAAAAATCGTTGTTCCTGGACATGCGATGACATGATAAAGGCACTGAATCTTTTGCTAGACAACATTTTTGTTCGTTTCGGCAACATTGTCTATCAACATGTCATTGAAATTTCCATGGGTACAAACTGTGCACCTCTCATTGCAGATCTTTTCTTGTTCTGTTACGAACGGGACTTTGTGAAAAAACTACAGGATGGAACCATACAAAACAGCGATCAACTTATTTCAATTTTCAACGATAACAGCAGGTATATCGACGATATCCTTACTATTGACAATCCCCAGTTTTTAGACTATGTCAACCTCATTTATCCACAAGAACTGAAACTTAATAAAGCAAACAATGATTCTAAATACTGCCCATTTCTCGATCTAACTATCATCGGTGACTCTGGAAAAATTAAAACTAAAATTTATGATAAAAGGGATGAATTTGATTTCACTATTACTAATTTCCCTTTTCTTGATTGCGACGTTCCTGCAGCACCATCATACGGGGTGTATATATCTCAACTGGTACGATTCGCACGCGCCTGATCTACTCTTGACGACCTTAATGAACGTAACCTTACTATTTCATCCAAACTATTACAACAAGGTTACAGATTTCATAGATTGAAAAACACATTTAAAAAGTTTTACAGAATATATGAACATTTGGTATCTAAGTATAAAGCGACTTGGAAACAGCTTATTACTAAAGGCATTTCTCACTCTCGTTTTTACGGAAATGTTGTTAAAAAAATGTCAAAAAATGAAAAAAAATCCAGAAAAACTGGGACGTAACTTACATAATAGGGGATATTGACCGGATATTCTTCACGATTCCGTTAAATTGGCCCTGGGATCCAATGACCTGAAGATTTTACAATTATACTGGCCTCTCACTGATACTGCCGATGTCTACTGAAATCCATGATGATTCTTTACCAAACCCTTCAGGAAGTTTGGAATTTGATTATTATTCCGTAGTGCGACAGTGTTTTACCAGCAGACTAGGCTCCTTCAGCTAGCCGGCAGTTTAGCGGCGAGCACTCGTCGACCCATCTTTCTAAATACAAAAAAAATACCGATGTTGCATAAAAACAGTAAATTTCGCTATGCTGTACACGTGTTTCAAGGAGTTACCTCTTATCAGCAGCATTAATATCAAATAATATGGGAAGCCATAATCCAAAAGTTGTACAAAAGGAGTACTCATTACCACAAAATTCGAAATAGGAAGCCAACTCCAGTACCAAGGACATCTACCGAGTGCCATACACGGAATGAAGCCTCAGTATTTTTAAGTGGTTAGAATTTTGATAAAAACAGTAAAATTCTATAACACGCAAGGTAAAACTTTCATGTCAGACAAGTTTTACTATCGGGCTTGTGGATATCCTCGGGGACCTCTGATCCACCCGCAGTGGCAGCGGCCCAATGGTTCAATACCGATGTTGCATAAAAAACAGTAAATTTCGTTATGCTGTACACGTGTTTCAAGGTATTTTAAGTGGTTAGAATTTTGATAAATTACGTTTTGTCTAGTCTTTACTTTTCAAGATTGTGGTGTTAGAGTTAGTGGTCTACCTGTATTGGGTTTTATTTGTATTTTTATTATACAATAGGGAAACGGGATAGAGAATGGGGAGGTTTGGGTACCCATAAACCGGTTTAACCCTACCGCGGGCTGTTGCCAGAGCCAGCACCAAGTCCGGCTATCCCGAGTTCCTATCGTTATCTATGTTTGTCTTTTGTCATTTTATTGTTTTTCTTGTGCAGTTCCCTGGTTGATTGTGAGTTCGGCCATTGTAAGTGTTTCCTGTTATTTTCCTTTCATTAATTTCTTTTACATGGACAGTTTATCCTACACATGGGTTGACCCTGAATATTTGAAATGTACTTATTATTTTCATTAATTTTCACTGTAAAGCCTTCCATCAAAGTAGCCTATTTCTGAAAGTTCAGCAACTTTGATTTTAATAAAAAAAGGAAAGTAAAGGTACTGTGTACACCTCTGACACAGGTACAAAGGATGTGCATTATAAAAAATTACTGTCTATTAAACAGTAGGAGATTTGTTCTAGACAAATGGGACATCCTATTGGTAAATATTTGACGTGAAAATGACTAAGTTCAACAACTGATTTTTTTACATAAATTATCAAAAATCAAAATTAAAGTACCATGCACATCTTTGATATATGTACAAATGATCTGCAAAATAACAACTTCCTGTCTCAAATACTGTAGTAGATTTGCTCCGGACAAAGGGGGTACCCTATTGTTAAAAATTTGATGTAAAAATGACTAAGTTTAACAACTGATATTTTTGACACAAATGATCAAAAATCAAAATCAAAGTACGATGCATACCTTTGATATATGTACAATTGATCTGCAAAATAAAAACTTCCTGTCTTAAATAGTGTAGAAGATTTGCTCCGGACAAAGGGGGTCCCTATTGTAAAAATTTGATGTAAAAATGACTAAGTTCAACAACTGATATTTTTGACACAAATGATCAAAAATCAAAATCAAAGTACCATGCACACCTTTGATATATGTACAATTGATCTGCAAAATAAAAACTTCCTGTCCTAAATACTGTAGAAGATTTGTTCTATACAAATGGGACATCCTATTGGTAAATATTTGATGTGAAATTGACTAAGTTCAACAACTGATATTTTTTATATAAATTATCAAAGATCAAAATCAAAGTACCATGCACACTTTATATATGTGAACAATTGATCTGCAAAATAAAAACTTCCTGTCTTAAATACTATAGGAGATTTGCTCCGGACAAATGATGTACTCATTTGGCAGACGCCCGCCCGCAATTTTAAATAACTGGATTTTTCCGACGGAGAACCCGGTTAACTATAACAGAGACATATCAACTTTTAGTTGTAAAATGTTTAGCATACCTAGTTCAACCAATCTAGAAATTTTGAAGAAAATCTTAATACCCATGTAAGAGTTATTGCCCTTTATTGGTCAGTTTTTTCATAATTTTTTACATTTTGTGTTATATTTTCTACTGCCGTTGTTTCAATAACGATTTGAGATAGAGGTTAAGTTTTCATTGCAAAAGTGTTCAACTTATCAACAACTGTAATTTCTACGTATGTTAAAAATGTTCGCATCTCCACTGGGAAACATAGTTTTAGCATAGGACTGTATGGGAAACAAACAACGGCAGTAGAAAACCGAAGGAACAAAGGAGTGAAATGTACAAAAATCGAAGTCCAAAGACACGGCCAAAATAGGAACACAGAAAACAATGACGTTAGACAGATACAAAGCACACAAACAGAAATTACAACATTCAAAACAAAGGCACTCACAGTGTGAACTCCAGTGAAACTGAGAGTGACATCAGGTGCTCCGGAAGGGTAAGCATGTCCTGCTCTGTTGACAGCATCCGTCACACTGTTAAAAAAAGGTTGTTAACTGTTACTGCTTGAAAACCGTGTCATACAAGTAGGCATGGTAGCTTGATGGTCGTTAAGCAAATGCAGGATTTTAGTATCAATCAAATTCCAAGATTGCCACCACTGCAGATCTTAATTACATCGTCCTTCATCGTTTGTCAAAAACGTGAAGGGAGAAAATGCGAAAACGCGAAATGGCCACATCTGGCCAACATATTTTTGCGTCAATAAACAAAGTAAAAATGGTAAGTAGGCCACAATTAAAAGGTAAAATTAAACAAAAATATACACACTAAAAACAGCTAAAATATCCAAAACGAGTTAAAAGGAAACTGTGCCCGTTTTGGATATTTTTAGCTGTTTTAGTGTGTATATTTTTGTTTAATTTTACCTTTTAATTGTGGCCTACCTTACCATTTTTACTTTGTTTATTTACGTTAATTTATGGCCATTGCACAACAAATATTTTTTATATTTTTGTGTTATCTGTATATATATTTTCATCGAAGCACAATCATCCCTTATCTCGAGTTTTCATGTTTTTTCCTTCTCGTAATAAAACCGTGTTTAATTACTGTGTCTGGCCATCAATACGGCATCTTGAACGGCTTAAAAATTCAGTGTTTTGATATTGTATGGAACCTTATCTGTACATAACATACCGAAATTAGATGATAGCAAGTAAAGTTTTTCAACATGGGATTATCATGGTAATAAAAAAACAGGACGTTCACATTTACAATACTTTAATCGGTTGCAATCAATTTCAATCGTTTTTGCTGCTCTTACTATATAAAAATTGATTGCAATCTTATAGAAAGAGGTGGTCTCAAAAAGATGAAAAGAGACGTTTTGGTGTGAACAGTTGTGATCGGTTCAGTTCGAGTGCTTAGAAATCAGCAAAGAGACGATTACGGCTTTGATGCATGTGAACAGTTGGGATCAATTGCTATCGATTGAAGTGCTTAGAAATCGGCAAGGATTTGGTTCTAATGAGAACGTCATACCCTAATTGAGATCGTTTGTAATCTTTGCAGATGTTTTAAATGTGAACATAAACGTGGTTTAAAAGAACCAATCTCAATTTCAATCGAATGGATCTAGTTTAAATGTGAACACGATCTTAGTTTCAGCTGAAATTCATGGAGATTTAAAGCAATGTTTCACAATAGAAACGAAATCGATTTTAGTATTGGGGTCCCGCCAGTTGTTTTAACAGGAACAGTTTATTTATTTTTAAAAATTTTGCTGTCAAAAATTAAATATGTTTTACAATTCGACGAGGTTTCATTCATTTTGCTTCTTAGAAAATTCTCAATCTGTAGTACGTCAATAAACCTTGAAGTTTCAAGAAAATATTTTTTAATTCCTTATCCATTAAAATTATACTGCAAATCCCGATTGCCGTTAAAGGTTTATCTTACATTCGCGCTGAATAAAGTGGCTGACCCAATCGTCCCGTAAAGTGTTCCTCCGCCTCTCTTCGGATACGCAAAAGACACCAATTGTTTTAAGGGTACAAAAATACAAGATAAGAATCACATTAGCTCACTGAAAAATTAATATGTCGCTCAAAAAACATCGTATATTATATCTACCGAAAAGGCAATAAAAAGTTATAAAATAGGTTAAAACAAGTACGCACATACTTGCCTTATTTTAGTACTTCAAGAGCGTTAACCGGCGAAAGAACCCCCCCCAAAAACAACGACACGACGATTTTCTTGACCAAAAGCCAACCTCACAGTCCAATCAGGATAAGTAGACCAATCGAGACGGCAGAACATTATGAGGATAGTGTTATCTTAATTTCGTTTCCCTTCAGCAGAAAGACACACCACATGATAGACGACGAGTTTGTAAGTTATATTAACACTTAATGTTCAAATATATACTTCGCATACCAAACCATAGCCATACCAATGATTGAAGCAGACAAATCATGTTTATATTCATTTTATGTATATTGTACTTATATGCCCCTAAACCTTTCCGTTTCAACGTGGGGAGGGGGCATCCGAGTTCCCTTTAAACATTCTACATTTTTTCTTGTCATCTGCACGAAATGATTATTTAAGCCCAGTAAAACGTGTATGCGTGTGGGGGAGGGAGGGTTTGTAATCTCGGAGCAAACGTAAGTTTCTCCAAATTTGCTCTGAGCGAAAATTTGGATGGTGCAAAGTGCACTGCCTTCCCTTTATCACGAAGACATATACTAACAGGGTCGCCCCAAATATATTGTTAATTTAATGAATAACGACTTGAGGAATTCCGTAGTTTTTTAATTTTTTTTTAATATAGCCATGAAAATTGAAGTAAGATATGTGCGGGCGGGGTCGTGGTAACCATAGCGAGTAATTTTCTTTGGATTGCTTTTTGAGTTTAGTATACCACAAGGATCAAATCACCTAATAAAATAATTAGCATTAGAAACGACATGTGTTATTGTAGCTTCTTGTTCGCATTTGTTTTTCTTACTGCAGCACATGACTGTGAAGTACAGTATGTGCATGTAAGGATTACTTCATAACATGCCGGTGTACTACAGGACATGTCAGTGTACTACAGGACATGTCAGTGTACTACAGGACATCTCAGTGTCACTACAGTATATGTCAGGTTTACTACAGTACATATCAGTGTTACTACAGTATATATCAGTGTTACTACAGTACATGTCAGTGTTGGTACATTACATGTCAGTGTGACTTAAGTACATGTCAGTGTTGGTACATTACATGTAAGTGTGACTTAAGTACATGTCAGTTGAATACGTTACATGGCAGTGTGACTTAAGTACATTTCAGTTGACTACAATACATGACAGTGTTACAATAGTACATGTCAGTTTACAACAGTGCATGACAATGTTACTACAGTACATCTCAAAGTTACTACATTACATGTCAATGTAACTACAGTACATATCACTCTACTACAGTAAATGTCAGTTTATTACAATACATAACAGTTTACTACAGTATATGTCCGTGTTACTGCAGTGCATGTCAGTGTTACTACAGAATATGTAAGTGTTACTAAAATACATGTATGTTTACTACAGTACATGTCAGTGTTACTACAGTATAAGTCAGGTTAAATACAGAACATATCAGTGTTACTACAGTACATGTCAGTGTTAATACAATACATAACAGTTTGCTACAGTATAAGTCAGGTTTAATACAGTACATATCAGTGTTACTACAGTACATGTCAGTGTTGGTACATTGCATGTCAGTGTGACTTAAGTATATGTCAGTTGCTTACAGTACAAATCAGTGTTATAAGAGTATAGTTCCGTGTTACTACAATGAATGTAAATGTTACTACAGAACATATCGGTGCTATTAAAGTACATGTCAGTGTCACTACAGTACATGTCAGCGTTACTACTGTACATGTCAGTGTTTGTACATTACATGTCAGTGTGACTTAAGTACATGTCAGTGTTACTACAGTATGTCTGTATATATAAGCTGATGTGATTCTTATCTTGTATTTGTTACCCTTAAAACAATTGGTGTCTTGCATATCCGAAGAGAGGCGGAGGAACTCTTTACGGGACGATGGGGTTAGGCACTTTATTCAGCGCGAATGTGGGATAAACCTTTAATGGCAATCGGATTTTTGCATTATAATTTTTATAGATAAGGAATTCAAAAAATATTTTCTTGAAACTTCAAGGTTAATTGACGTACTACATGAGAATTTTCTTAAAAGCAAAATGAATGAAACCTCGTCGAAATGTAAAACATATTTAATTTTCGACAGCAAAATTTTTAAAAATAAAAAAAATTGTCCCTGTTTAAACAACTGGCGGGACTCCTATACTAAAATCGATTTCGTTTTTATTGTGAAATATTGCTCCATGAATGTCAATTGAAACTAATATCGTGTTCACATTTCAACTAGATCCATTTGAATGAAATTAAGATTGGTTCTTTCAAACCACGTTTATGTTCACATTTAAAACATTTGCAACGATTCCAAGTGATCTCAATTAAGGTATGACGTTCTCATTAGAACCAAATCCTTGTCGATGTCTAAGCACTTCAACCGATAGCAATCGATCCCAACTGTTCAAATGCATCAAAGCCGTAATCGTCTCTTTGCTGATTTCTAAGCACTCGAACTGAACCGATCACAACTGTTCACACCAAAACGTCTCTTTTCATCTTTTTGAGACCACCTCTTTCTATAAGATTGCACTCAATTTTTATATAGTGAGAACAGCAAAAACGATTGAAATTGATGGCAACCAATTAAAATATTGTAAATATGAACGTCCTGTTTTTTATTACCATGATAACACTGATATGTTGTGTAGTAACACTGTCATGTAGTAACACTGATAAGCATTGCATTAACACTGACATATACTGTAGTAACACTGACATATACTGTACGAACACTGTCATGTACCGTAGTAACACACACATGTACGGTAGTAACACTGACGTATACTGTAGTCACTCTTACATATACAGTAGTAACACTGATATGTATTGTAGTAACACTGACCTGTACTGTAGTAACACTGATATGTACGGTAGTAACACTGACATATACCGTAGTGACACTGACATATACTAAAGTAACACTGACATAAGCTGTAGTAACACTGAAATATACTGCAGGAACACTTAAATATACTGCAGTAAACTGACATATACTGTGGTAACCGAGTTTTGTACTCTAGTAACACTGACATGTACTGTAGTAGAATGACATGTACTGTAGTAACCTGTATTGTAGTAACACTGATATGCACTGTAGGAAACCTGACTTATACTGTAGTAACACGGACATGTACTGTAGTAAACATACATGTATTTTAGTAACACTGACATATTCTGTAGTAACACTGACATGTTCTGTAGTAACACGGATATATACTGTAGTAAACTGTTATAATGTATTGTAGTAAACTGACATTTACTGTAGTAGAATGATATGTACTGTAGTTACATTGACATGTAATGTAGTAACATTGAGATGTACTGTAGTATACGGACATATAATAAACTGAATGTACTTTAGTGACACTGATTATCCCTGCACCCTTCGAAGAAAGTTCGGGGATAATGTTATACCCTCCGTCTGTCCGTCCGTCCGTCTGTCCGTCCGTCCGTCACACTTTTCTTGTGACTCAAACTCCTCCTACATTTTTGGATTTAGGGATTTAATTTTGTTATAGAATTTTTGCATATAGTCTGTAGATGCGCAATAAGCTTTCGGATTTTTGATATTGGTCTTTGTGCATACAAGAGGCCCCATGATGTCAATTTTAACAAAGACCCAGAGATGTGAATTAGACACATGTGGCATGTGACGCAAACTCCTCCTACATTTTTGAATTTAGGGATCAAATCTTTATGCAGAATTGTTGCATATAGTCTATAGATTTGCAATAAGCTTTCGGAATTTTGGTTCCGGTTCCAACTTTAGTAAATTTCCTGAAAATGTCAAAGACACATATTTTTTTTTTATTTTGGCCTATTATCTTATATTCTGACAAGTGTTTGGTAAAACCAAAATTCTGATACTTTAGGATTCTGAAAGGCGATTCCAATTTTGGTAAATTTCCTGAAAGTCTCAAAGACCACTTATTTTTTTGGAATTCTACCTAGCAACCGTATTTAAAATGTTTGTGTAGTTTAGGACGAACATTTTCATCAATTGGATTTCAAAAATATTTGATTCCAATTTTGGTAAATTTCCTGAAAGTCTCAAAGACCACTTATTTTTTGGAATTCTACCTAGCAACCATACTTAAAATGTTTGTGTAGTTTAGGACGAACATTTTCATCAATTGGATTTCAAAAATATTTGATTCCAATTTTTGTATATTTCCTGAAAGTCTCAAAGACCACTTATTTTTTGGAATTCTACCTAGCAACCAAACTTAAAATGTTTGTGTAGCTTAGAACGAACATTTTCATAAATTGGATTTCAAAAATATTTGATTCCAATTTTGATAAATTTCCTGAAAGTCTCAAAGACCACTTATTTTTTGGAATTCTACCTAGCAACCATACTTAAAATGTTTGTGTAGTTTAGGAGGAACATTTTCATAAATTGGATTTCAAAAGTTTTTGATTCCAATTTTGGTAAATTTCCTGAAAGTCTCAAAGACCACTTATTTTTTTGGAATTCTACCTAGCAACCCTACTTAAATTGTTTATTTAGTTTAGGAAAAACATTTTCATCAACTGGATTTTAAAAATATTGATTCCAATCTTGGTGAATTTCCTGAAAGTCTCAAAGACCTCTTATTTTTGGAATTCTACTTAGCAACCATATATCCTACAATAATGACTATCAATAGGTAGATTTAAAAAATAATGAAAAAAATATGCCAAGGATGTATAACAACTGTTTTCTTTGTCAAACAGGGAGTGCGGGGATAGCTGTCGTTTCCGACAACATCTAGTTTTTACTGTAGTAACATTTACATGTAATGTAGTAACATTGACATGTCATGTAGTAACATTGAAATGTACTGTAGTAAACTGACATGTATTTTAGTAACACTGATATGTACTTTAGTAGCACTGACATATACTGTAGAAACACTGACATATACTGTAATAAGACTGAAATATACTGTAGTAAGACCGTGCAGTGACCCCTGGATTCTTTGTTTTGGGTAGTTTTAGCCTGGAGATGGGATGTCTCCTTGACATTTACCCCATTTCATTTCCTTTTCATATGTACTGTAGTAAACCTGACTTATACTGTAGTGGCACTGACATGTGCTGTAGTACACTGACATGTACTTGAGTAATATTGACATGTTCTGTAATAACATTGACATGTAATGTAGTAATATTGACATGTACTGTAGTAACATTGACATGTACTGTAGTAAACTGACATGTACTGTAGTAACAATGACATGTACTTTAGTGAACTGACATGTACTTTAGTAACATTGACATGTGCTGTAGTAACATTGACACGTGATGTAGTAATATTGACATGTACTGTAGTAACATTGACATGTACTGTAGAAAACTGACATGTACTGTAGTAACAATGACATGTACTTTGGTAAACTGACATGTACTTTAGCAACATTGACATGTGTTGTGGTAATACTTATGTGTACTGTAGTAAACCAGACTTATACTGCAGTAACACTAATATGTACTGTAGTAAACATGACATTTACCGTAGTAACACTGACATGTATTGTAGTAAACTGACATGTACTTTAGTAACATTGATCTGTACTGTAGTAAACGTGACATATACTGTAGTAACACTGACATGTATTGTAGTACACTGACATGCACTTAAGTAACACTGATATGTACTCTAGTAACATTGACATGTACTGAAGTAATCCTTACATATACTGTACTTCACAGTCATGTGCTGCAGTAACAAAAACAATACGAACAAGAAACAACAATAGCACGCGTCGTTTCTAATGCTCATTATTTTATTAGGTGATTTGATTCTTGTGGAATACTCCACTCAAAAAGCAATCCAAAGAACATTTAAATATCGGACTATAGTTTTACAATGCCCGTTCCAAGTCGGGAATATGACGGCTTGCCAAAAATGTTCTGTGTCGGATTTGTTTCCCTGATTCAGTCGAATGCTATACGGATTTTCCTTACTGGTCTCTTCCTTTGATCGATTCTGACTTTTGTTGACACTTTTATTTATTCAATCCTATTTTACTAGATACATTGACAAAATTCCACAGATTTTTTACTCGCTATGGTTACCACGACCCCGCCTGTACACATCTAACTTCAATTTTCATGGATAAATTAAAAAAGAATTTAAAAAACTATGAAAATCCTTTAAGACTCTATTCATTAAATTAAATTAACAATATATTTTGGGCGACTCTGTTAGTATATGTTTTCGTGATAAAGGGAAAGTGGTGTACTTTGCATAATCCGAATTTTCGCTCGGAGCAAATTATGAGAAACTTACGTTGCACCGAGATTACAAACTTTCTCTTCCCCCACAATCATTTCGTGCAGATGAATAGAAGAAAATGTAGAATGTTTAAAGGGAACTCGGATGCCCTACCCTCCACGTTGAAACTTAAACGCGTAAATCCTTTAGGGGCATATAAGTACAATATACATAAAATGAATATAAACATAATTTGTCTGCTTCAATCATTGGTATGGCTTTAGTTTGGTATGCGAAGTACATATTGAAAAATTAAGCGCTGATACAAAGATATGGCAAGAAAGATGGGACTTGCTAATAAATAATAAATTACATGGAATACAATCAGAAGTTGGTAAACTTCTTGGTTCGTCTGGAAAAAATCGACAGGAACAAGTTGTTCTGACAAGGTGCCGAATCGGACATACACGAACAACTCATGGTTATATTTTAAATAAAGAAGACCGACCTGAGTGTATTCCATGCAATTGTGTAATACACCATGTTTTACTTGACTGTGTTGATGTTGCCGACATACGTCGGACATTTTATACTGTACTTCACAGTCATGTGCTGCAGTAACAAAAACAATACGAACAAGAAACAACAATAACACGCGTCGTTTCTAATGTTCATTATTTTATTAGGTGATTTGATTCTTGTGGAATACTCCACTCAAAAAGCAATCCAAAGAACATTTAAATATCGGACTATAGTTTTACAATGCCCGTTCCAAGTCGAAAATATGACGGCTTGCCAAAAATGTTCTGTGTTGGATTTGTTACCCTGATTCAGTCGAATGCTATACGGATTTTCCTTACTGGTCTCTTCCTTTGATCGATTCTGACTTTTGTTGACACTTTTATTTATTCAATCCTATTTTACTAGATACATTGACAAAATTCCACAGATTTTTTACTCGCTATGGTTACCACGACCCCGCCTGTACACATCTAACTTCAATTTTCATGGATAAATTAAAAAAGAATTTAAAAAACTATGAAAATCCTTTAAGACTCTATTCATTAAATTAAATTAACAATATATTTTGGGCGACCCTGTGAGTATATGTTTTCGTGATAAAGGGAAAGTGGTGTACTTTGCATAATCCGAATTTTCGATCGGAGCAAATTATGAGAAACTTACGTTGCACCGAGATTACAAAGTTTCTCTCCCCCCACAAGCATACACGTTTTTCTGGGCTTAAATAATCATTTCGTGCAGATGAATAGAAGAAAATGTAGAATGTTTAAAGGGAACTCGAATGCCCTACCCTCCACGTTGAAACTTAAACGCGTAAATCCTTTAGGGGCATATAAGTACAATATACATAAAATGAATATAAACATAATTTGCCTGCTTCAATCATTGGTATGGCTTTAGTTTGCGAAGTACATATTGAAAAATTAAGCGCTGATACAAAGATATGGCAAGAAAAATGGGACTTGCTAATAAATAATAAATTACATGGAATACAATCAGAAGTTGGTAAACTTCTTGGTTCGTCTGGAAAAAATCGGAAGGAACAAGTTGTTCTGACAAGGTGTCGAATCGGACATACACGAACAACTCATGGTTATATTTTAAATAAAGAAGACCGACCTGAGTGTATTCCATGCAATTGTGCAATACACCATGTTTTACTTGACTGTGTTGATGTTGCCGACATACGTCGGACATTTTATACAACCAATTCTCTTAAAGAATTATTTACAAACGTCGCAGGCGACAAAATTATTCAATTTTTAAAAGCTGTAAATATGTATAGTAAAATATAAGTTTATATTATCAAAGTTTTAAATTTCATTATATCTGATCTATTTATCTTAAATTGTATAGCGTACGATTTTATCTTTTAGAAGTTGTTTTAACTGTACATAGCCATACGTTTTATATGGTTGTTTTAGTTATATATTCATAATATCATCAACAGTTCACGCCACGATATAGCTGAAATATTGCTGAAGTTGGCGTTAAGCAACAACAATCAATCAATCAATCAAACTCGTCGTCTATCATGTGGTGTGTCTTTCTGCTGAAGGGAAACGAAATTAAGATAATAATACCCTAATAATATTTTGCCGTCTCGATTGGTCTACTTGTCTTGATTGGGCTGTGAGGTTGGTTTCTTGTCCAGAAAATCGTCGAGTCGTTGTTTTTTTTCGCCGGTTAACTTTCTTGAAGTATCAAAATAAGACATGTATGTGTTTACTTGTTTTAACATACTTTATAACTTTTAATTTGTCTTTTTCCCTGACTTTTTATGCTGTATTTTTGCGTTTTGTACTTTACATATACACATGGATAACCTTTGTAAAAATAAAAAAAAATTATCAAGTTTTATTTTGTTTTTCCCATTTGAGCGACATACTATTTTTTAAATAAAGTAATGTGATTCCTATCTTTGTATTTTTTACCCTTAAGACAATTGGAGTCTTTTGCATATCTGAAGAGAGGCGGGGGAACCTTTGCCGGGACGCTTGGATCAGCCACTTTATTCAGCGCGATGTGGGATACACCTTTAACGGCAATCGAGATTTGCATGATCATTTTTCTAGATTCGGAATTCAAAAAATACTTTCTTGAAACTAAAAGGTTAATTGGCGTACAACAGATTGAAAATTTTCGAAGAAGCAAAATGAATGAAACCTCGTCGAAATGTAAAACATATCTAATTTTCGATAGCAAATTTTGTAAAAATAAAAAAAAATGTCCCTGTGAAAACAACTGGCGGGACCACAATACTAAAATCGATTTCGTTTTTAATGTGAAACATTGCGTTAAAACTCCATGAATTTCAGTTAAAACTAAAATCATGTTCACATTTAAACTACCAACTGTTCACATGCATCAAAGCCGTAATCGTCTCAATTCGCTGATTTCTAAGCACTCGAACCGATAACAATCGATCACAACTGTTCACACCAAATCATCTCTTTATATCTTTTTGAGACCACTTCTTTCTATAAGATTGCAATCAATTCTTATATAGTAAGAACAGCAAAAACGATTGAAATAAATAGCAACCGATTAAAATATTGTAAATGTGAACGTCCTGTTTTATTACCCCGACAACCCAATTGTTAAAAACTTGAATTGCTATCATCCAATTTTGGCATGTTATGTACAGATACATAAGGTTCTATACAATATCATAACACTGGATTTTCAAGCCGTTCAAGATGCCGTAGTGATGCCAGTGACTAATCTCAGCGATATGACGAGGAGGAAAAAACATGAATACTCATGATAAGCGATGATTGTGCTTCGATGGAAATATATACAGATAACGCAAAATATGGTGGCCAGATGTAGCCATTTCGCGTTTTCAGCTTTTCTCCTTTCACGTTTTAGACGAGTGTTGGCTTTCTTGGAATTTGATTGATACTAAAACCCTGCATTTGCTCAACGACTATCATGCTACCATGCCTACTTAATATCGACTTGAGGTATGAAACGGGTTTCAAGCAGTAACAATTAACAACCTTATTCCATACAGTCCTGTATTAAAACTATGATCCCCAGTGGAGATGGGAACATTTTTAACATATGTAGAAAGTGCAGTTCTTCGTAAGCTGAACACTTTTGCTATGTAACCTTAAACTCTATCTCAAATCGTTTTTGAAAATATATGACAAAATGTATATAATTATGACAAATTTGACAAATAAAGGACAATAACTCCTACATGGGTATTAAGATTTTCTTCAAAATTTCTAGGTGGGTTGAACGAGGTATGCTAAACATTTTTGCAACTAAACGTTGATTTCTGTCTTTTATAGTTTTTCCAATAAAATAAAATATCTTAAAATTTTGAAATTTTAAGGAAAAGGGGCAATAACTCAAAGACAGATTTCCGGATTTTCATCAAAATTGCAGGGCGTGTAGATCTTGCCATGCTGATCATTTTTTCTTCTTCCCGACTTTTTATATTTGTAAAAGTTTTGGATTTATTTGCAAAAAACATTAATTTAGCCTTATTTTGTATTTTTAGTAACAACAGCCACGTTGTTTGACTTTGGACTTATCGAACACAATTGTAAAAGTGCATACCCTGGTTATGATTCAGGCCTAGTTTGGTTACCATTGGCGAAGAAGATTTTTGAAATTTTTGACGGACATACGGACGACAGATGCAAAGTGATTGCATTTCAGGCTAGGTGAGCTAAAAAAAAAAGGCTGCAAGAATATTTGTAGATGAACACTATTTTGCAAAACCGTCATACAAACTATTTATGGAATGTAGAAATATAAACGAAATTAATAACGAAAAGAATACTTTACCACCCACTTTTCTTGTACATGTATTATTGGTGCATAAATCAAAATATAAATTAGCTCAAAAATACTTATCAGATCTACTCGTTTTTGCAAAGGACAATGAATCTTACAATACAAGATTTTCATTTTCAGACAATTTAATTGTCCCAAAAACAAAAACAGAACTATTCAAAGCGAGTTTCTGTTTTGGCGGACCTGAAGTATGGAACCCTCAACCTAATTCAATTAAAAACTAGAAAACTGTTTTTGAATTAAAAAATAATTACCAATTGCTGAATTTCTGATATTTTTCTATTGATTAATTGATTGTGCAATCCAAATAAGTCACTCTCTCGTAATAAAGATATTTATCTATCTAACGTATCTATTTATTTATTTATTTTACCTTTTTGGAATTTCCATGGGAAAGTGCCATATTTGGATAATTTATATTTGGGTCCATTTGAACATGTCACACAATATAATTGCAAAGTAACACATAGTTTCGAGGTTTTCAAATTTCCCATTTGTTTCTATTTCCATCATGCCAACGTCAGCCATTTCTTTTTAAAATTTGATACCCAACAATCGCCATTTTGAAAATTTAAAGAGCTCAAATGAGTTTCACACTTGCTACATAAGCTCCCTGTAAAATTTCATCCTATTCTAAGCTTTTTGATTTTTCCGCCAATTTTCCGTTTCTTATTCCTTTTTCTTTTTATTGTTTCAATAACAGAAATGAGTTCATCCTACTCTGAGCACTTTTAACCCCCCTTCCGTATATATGGCAGCAATCGCCATTTTCAGAATTAAAAGAACACAAATGAGTTTCACGCTTGCTACATTACCACCCTGTAAAAATTAATCCGATTCTAAGCTTTTTTGGATTTCCCCGCCCCTTTTCCTTTTCTAGTGGCAAAGGACCCATTTCGATAAAAAATACATCTGTATTAAAATGCTCTTCTGAACACATGATTTTATGTTTAACTTTATAACCAACTCTTATTGATACAAAAATTTATATCAGTAGCGGTTGCGGTAGCTCTTTTTTTCGCTTTTTCATAAGATTTTAGTTGTATCATTTAGTGGCGATGCGCCGACGCTAAATGCAATAAATTTTATCATTAGCAGATATGGGAGATCGTTAATGTTACAAATTATATCATTTAGCGTTGCGCCCGCAACGCTAAATGATATTGATATCATTAGGTGGCGTTGTATCATTAACGGTTGCTACAAAGCACCCTCTGACCCATCTTTAAAAATGCGTATCGACATTTTCTCCCCTTTCTAGATTGTGGTCTTGGAGTTAGTAATCTACCTGTTTTGAGTTTTATTCATAAACCGGTCTAACTCTACCGCTTGCTTTTGGTAATGCCGATACCAAGTTCGACTCTCCCGTGCTCTATCATTGCTTACGTTTGTCTTTTGTCATATTTGTGTTTTTTCCTGTGTAGTTCCCTGGCAGAGTGTTGCATGTGATTGTAATATTTCTCGATCGTAGATCTTTCCTGTTTTCCTTTTTATTTTATTTGAAATAATGAAGTAAAGTTATTCGTTCAAATTTAAGGTAATAATAAATCACAGTGCAAGCTATTTTTCTTGAAGCGATATTTACCATTGTTTGCTGGACTACATAAGACCATTGATATTCCAAAAACAAGGCAAAGAACTACTATCATCTTCATACTGAAAAATTATGTACAACTGAAAAAATAATCAAAAGTAATCATACAATAATAATATATTTCCATAATGCTTTTTACGTAATGAGAAATAAACAGTTCGCCAAATAAATTCTACCTACGGATCAATGCAAAAAAAAAGCACTTTACCATGACTTTTCTTACGAAGCACTTTAATTCAGTTATTTGCTCTGAAACGTACTTTAGCTGTTTTAAAGACCGTCAAATATAAAAATTACTTTCGAACATGAAAAAAAAAAAATATCTAAAATTAAATACTGACATCCCGCCATTGAATTAGAATCTTCCACTCATGTATCTTTTCGTAAAATATTATTTATCAGTTTATTTAGGCTACATATAAATGTATGTTTAGTTCTACATACTATTATAATTACATTTCATGAATATTCATTTGAATTCCGTCAGTTTGATAGGTGAACACCTATCACGTGGCATATCAATGTGAAGTTGCAATTCCCATGAAATACATTTGACCACGTGTTCACCGAAAAAAATGAAAGGGTTGACCGGGCGCACATTTTCAACATGAGGCGCTACCGCGCTTCATTAAAAATGTGCTTCGGTCAACCCTTTCATATCCCAATGAAACTTCAAAATAATGCGTTCAATTCTTAAGTATAATGATCCCGTTTCAAATATTTGTTTACTTTTATTATATAAAGATTAGATTGTATTTTAAAAGTTACCCGAGTTAGGGACCGACCATTTAACCTAAAGGGGGGGGGGGGTTATGGTTTTTTTTTCTGGACAGAAAATTTTTTTCGCGCGAAACAAATTATTTATTTTTTGCATGCGTATCAACAAAATATTTTTTTTCAAAATTAACATTATTTTTTGGGGTAGAAAGCCTCATTCAGAATTTTTTTTTTTTCATCATTTTGGCAGCCAAAATATTTTTTTCACATAAAATCAGATCCAAAATATTTTTTTTAGAAAAAAAACCATAGCCCCCCCC
>MJUU01040508.1:173523-187528 GCA_002080025.1 Modiolus philippinarum
TAAATGGTCGGTCCCTTATAGATCTGTTGTCACTTTATATAATTTTTTTACATCTACTTGGTAACTTGAAATCGTAGCCGCGACGTTTTATCAAAATCGGTTGGTCATCTTGATATTACAGGAAGGTAGCGAGGGTTCGATGCTTGGACATGGATTTTCTTTCCCACATGAAACTTACACTTCATCTAATATTAAGGTAAAACACAACAGAAGGTCAAAGTTCAGCATACGACAAATAAATGAATATGCATAAAAATTTAAGGAGGTAAATAATTCGGGGTAAGTATATAATTTGAGGTAAATAATCAATTTAAGTCCATCGAAATCGAGAGAATCAAAGGAAAGACAAATTAAAGATGGAATAGCCCAAAGCATTTATACGAATTAAAGTGTCTTGAATAACAAAAGAAATGCTTATAACAGAAACTAAATTCAACGTTAACTTAGGTATGTTGTTATGCAAGACATGGGTGAATATTTCTTAGTCGCAACTAATCAAGTAAAAACAAGATAAACTTGGCATGGCCATTCAAAACTTCTTGCTGTTGTATTTATTTGGTGGTTTATTCACAGCAAATGTTTGGAAATGACGGATTGACATAAATATTCTAATAACTCCGCGTAACATGAATGGACAGCAAGGTCTATCAGGTACAATTATATTTAGATATAAAACACCATACTGTAATTATATCTGGTAGTGTTATAGATGGTTTCAATTACATTACGCATTTGACCAGGTTTGTTTAAACACAAACTTTATTTCCGTAGTATAAACAATTTATGAAAGAATCTTTAATGAAAATGCAATTTCCTGAATACATTGAATACTTAAGGATGGTCACTCCTCGAGTTTATTATATCAAGAATTTAAAATTAATATTTTTATTTATTAGAATATTGGTCATACACCATTTTAAGCAAAAAATATTGATAGGTCAGTGTGGCCGTTTTTGAGATTTAAATGCCTGAAATTTTGGCGGGAAACAAAACTTCTCTAGATTTTTCATTCACTTTGCATTTAGACAATCAACCTTTGAAATGCAATGAAGGAATATCAAGGATTTTATCAAATTTTGCCGAAAGTCTATTGAAGATGTATACAATTATATTTTGAAAAGAAAAGTGATGGTCAGTGTGCAAAATTTTCTAATGCATCTTGATGGATAAAATAAAAGAATTCCGAAAGTCAGAGACAGTTTCAAAAACCTGAGGAGTGACCATCCTTAAATTGGATAAGAATTTTGAATATTCTAAATTTTGAAACTTTGAGGACAACAGCCTCTGCCTATATGCACAATCATACAGTTCGTCATTTTTCATGCACTTCTCCTTCTATATTATCTTTTTGCGATAATTAAACTCAAAAGTTTTGTTTCTAAACAAATAACAATTTACCTCAATGAATGTCATGGCATTGATAATTGCGGAGTTACAGAGTAATACTTTATACATTATAGGGAGGAATATTTACGGCTATACGGGCAATACAGGTAATTTCGACACAGTTTAGTATTTAAAAGCTTTGTTTGATTCTTCGTGCTAGGCAGTCGGAGATAATGAAATGTTATTTCAACTCCTAGAACAGAACATGTACTACTATTTATTCCGATAAAAATCAATCAGTTAAATAAAGATATTCCCCTGTTCTATATTTGTTTTAAAAAGTACATCTATGTACTCTTAACAACCATCACTATCGGCCAAGTGCGAATCGACGAGATCATTATTAAAGTCAAGCAATATATGCGATTGTTGAAATTATTACTGTAATAAGCATTATTGATTTTATTACAGTAATAATTTCTTTATCGGGATCGCATCTATTTTTAAGACTATAATAATGATATCATCGTTTCGCACTTGGCCGATAGTGACCATTAGCTGAAGAGAATGCATATGCTTACAATGAATTCCGTACCAAATTATTACTGTCTAAATGATATTATCAGTGGAAGATGAGGACACATAATAAAATACAGTAAATTAAATTTCTGCAAATGATTAGCCAAAGTAGCCAAAGCCATACCGGTAGTAGGTTGTATGTATGGAATAAGACTATTGTTGAACAATTTGTTAGATTATAAAATAATACAGAACAAGCCTTCACGATAAAATGATTATGGAGGTTTGCTCTTTAATTTGAAAAATTAGAAGAATTTCAGATAAATGTGATATATAGATTTTGGAAGAAAACTGAAAAGGAGTAATTCTTGCTAAAAACTTTGATAGGGTTGATGATGTCAGTTTTAAGATATAAGTGATTAAATATTGAGCGCGCAACTGAAATTTTCGTCGTTGTAACATTTCTACCATAAATGAATGTGAGAAAATAAATGAGATTTGATGATTTTTTTTTACAGAATACTCATAAAGATGTATAGATTAAAATTATGGATAAAAATTAGGGGTCTATAGGCAAAAAATTATAGGCTTTTAATTGGATAAAAACCAAGGGAGTCCGAAAATCCGAGGAGCAAATTACAAAAATACCAAAGTTACATCATGAACAGTAAAATTTTGTTATGCCGTACACGTGTTTCAAGGAGTAACCTCTCATCAGCAGCATTAGAATCAAATAATATGGAAAGGAATAATAAAAAAAATAAAAAAGCAGTACTCAATACCAAAAATGCCAAAATAGAAAGCCAAATCCAGTCATAAGGACAACTACCGAGTGTCATACACGGAATGAAGCCGTAGTATTTTTCAGGGTGTAGAATTTTGATAGACAGTAAATGTCTATAAAAAGCAAGGTAAACAATAATTTGTTACCAGTTACTGTGATATTATGAATATAGCATTAAAACTTTCTTTTATCAAGACTTTATTCAAATTTAGATGACATCAAGCAACAAGGGAACCATGACGACCATTAGTCGTCCGTCCGTCCTTTAACTTTTATTCAAAGATCTCCTACTCTTAAACTGCTTGGCTAATATTAACCAAACTTAGCCTGAATCATTACCAGGCTATGTACTTTCAAGTTTGTGATTCTTATGTCTGTAGACCAAACAACATAACCGCTGTTACTAAAAATAGAACATAATAGAGATAAATTACCGTTTTTCTGCAAATTACTCGAAAACGGTTACAGATATCAAAAATCTGATATGATAAGCATAATTAGATCTACCCACCCTGCAATTTTGGAGAATATCCGGTAACCGGTCTTGGAGTTATTGCCCCTTTTCCGTAAAATTTTCGTTTTTCCTAACTTTTATAGTCTTTTATATTGAAAATTGTAAAAGAAATACTGTGAATTCATTTTTATTCGTGGGTTACCAATTTTCGTGGTTTTCGTGGGTGTCCTTAAACCACGAATTCAAATACTCAACGAATTATGATTTTCTTGTGCAAGCTTCAAACACAAGTGAATGAACATATTGAAGGACCTGATCAACGAAGGCCATAAACCTTGCACTTATTCCTGAGCCCCACATAACCTGATATATTAAAAAAAAGGTTAGATATACATTCACTTGAACCTTTTATAGCAGCAAAATAAGTTCAAATGCTTTATTTTGAAGTGTTTCCCAAATTACAAATTAGCGGTAACTGGCTTGCTGTTTTGTTTTTTAATTACGCTAAAGTGTTGATTTCCAGTTAAAAAGTTTGGACAAGAACCATCTCAAATTAGTTTTGATAAGATATTATTAATTAAGCTTTTATGATTTTAATTATGTTCTACTGAAGGTGTCTTCCCACTTATCCAACTTTTTAAAAATCACTATTCTCAGTTATCCAATTTTTTATTTAATTGCCTAGGGGTATGTTTATTTAGTACATGATAGTAATGAGTCAGGAAATTAATTAACAAAAAATTGTTCCATGGATAAAATTCTTGTTGATTTAATATCACAATTTGATAAAAAGAAGTAAATACATGTCATTTAATTGAAAATTAAAATCTTTTTTAAAATATGACCAATTAGTACAGTTTTTTTTATTGAAAAGGAAAAAAAATGTAAATATTACTTTAAAATCAAAAAGGAAAAAAGTAAATGACACAATTACAAGAAATATTTTAGGGGACAACCATTTGATTTTCAGGGGTAGGCTTGGGGGATTTTGTAAATAACTAATTTAATCTTGGTGCCAGTGACAGTAAATATTCTTATCCTACTTGTCTTGAAAATAAATAATCTAATTTTGATTCGAAGAATATTTTTTGTTGTTGCAAATGCAACTGAATAATTTGAAGGGGCATTTGGTGAAAATAAATAATTTGTTTGAGATTTTCGTAAAAATAAATTTTCTAGGCGAAATGGCCCAAGCCTTCCCCTGAAAATCAAATGGTCATCCCCTTAATCACATGTACTGTTTCAAAAGCACCTAAGCCTATTAATTTGTGAATTTTATGTCTGTATTTCTGACTTTTCAACGACTACTCAATAACCATTCAACGCTATTTGCTTTGCATATTAGCAAATGCACTCAAGCCACAAACCATACTCGGTCTTACTATGGCAAATACACAAGCACGAGTAGATTATATTCAACACACTTGGTGAATTACACAGACTAAGGACTCCAACCTTTTTAAACATTGGATTTAATGCTCCAGGCTCCTAAGACAACTAAGACACTAAGACTCCGGGCAACACTGGGACTCTGGGCTCAAACACTCATGAGAACTCCGGGCTCCATATACATGGGCCCCTGGCCCCACATACATGGGTTCCGGGCTCAACATGACATGGGCTCCGTGCCTGTGTTTATTACCCCCACCGGCCATAACATGCAAATGGTCACCACGTAGCAGTAAATGGCTACAGATATGTCACGAAAACAGGGTGACACGACAGAGATGCAGAACGTGCCTACTGGAGCACCATAAAGATACAGCAAACACCCGTGGAAATGTTAATTTATGTACTAGATTAAACAAATATTTCTTTGTTTTTTTTTTAAATCTTTTGGTAATTTGTTTTCTATCAGCGTTTACACATATTTTCGGTTCATGGATTTATTTGAAAATTTGTAATATCTAAATTTCAGAAAATTTGTTAAACCCTAGGGAGTTAGCTATGTCCTTAGCTTATTTTGGCTTTCCTATTTAGATCCTATTGGTAATATGTTCTCTATCAGCGTTTACACATATTTCGGTTCATGGATTTCCAAATGTTTTGGTTGTATCTGCACTGATGAGACATAAGTTGTCGAAATGCGCATATGCATACCAAAATTTACAATAACCTCTGTATTTATTAATATTTAGTATCAAATGACCATAAAGGCAAGGCTACTCCAAAAGAAAAAAAATCAACAAAAAAAAAAATAAATTTGTTTTCGGGCCAGCATCGAAATACTGGCTACTGGGTGGGCGAATACCTTTCGGGGACTAACAATCCACCAGCAGTGGCATCAAATGACAATTGCACAATGAAGAATGCAAAGATATTCCATAATTACAAAATTAACACCCAAACATTAAATAAGAGCAAAAACAAAATTAATGTAAAAAAATACAAATTAAAGCAAAACCAGAAGCACAAAAATTAAAAAAAAAACAATAAAAAAAAGCAATTTTATGAAATTCATGACATAACATAAATATAATACTAGTATAGTATTTTTTTACCAGGACTTAATTTTCTAGCATATTTTTTGTCCAACACTTAACCCAAGCTCTAATTAGTATTTGTTGTTTTAATAATGTTACTTTTTCCCACTTATCCAACTTTCAGTTTTTACCTGTAATGTATATTTTATTAAAAAGTTGGATAAATGGGAATGAACCCTACTGAAAAGGATATGTTTATTTTGCAATAAATACATGTCTCTATTTATAAATAGCAAATTGAGTAAGGTTATGTCAGACGATTGATTACCTAATTACACAATATCTACACATTACTATGAATTGGTTATCATTAAGGTTATTATTGTCGGTCACGTACAGGTGACACTTTAATTACAGGTACAGTTCTAAGTTTTGGTGTTTTGACATCAATATTGAATTCATGAATTCTAATTTTTTAATTTTATTAGTTTAAATTAAAAAAAAAAATTTTTTTGAAACAAGTGGCAATCCACGAATATACGTACACCTATGGCAAGCGTGAACCACAAAAAGTAGAAAAAATCAATTTAAGTTACTTAAACCTAGTTTTTCTCTACTTAAATTCAATTTAAGTTACTAAATTCATATACACCATGAAATGTCTTTTTTCCTCTACCCATGAAAATTGATACCCACGAATTTAAATGACTTCACAGTAACTGAAGTTTAAATTACAAAAAGGTCGGCATAGTAAGATCTACATGTCCATGAATTTTGAAGAAAATCTTACGACCCATATAGGAGTTATTTTAACTACTTTTACACGTTTTTACTCTTATCTAATAACTGTTTGAGATGGAGGTTAAATGTGAATTGCAAAACTGTTAAACTTTTCAAGAACTACAATTTCTACATACGTTCAGCAGGTTTGCATCCAATCCAAGATGGCCATCAGCAAGGAAAATGGTTTAATATAAGACCCTTTGGGAAATGCATTCAGAGATCTTCTCCTCTGAAACCACTGGGCAAATGGGAACCAAACTTCGTCCAAAAAGTCCTCAGATGGTCCCCTTTAAAGTGTGTGATTTTATGGCTGTACCTCATCCAAGATGTTCGCCAGCGTGGAACCTAGTATAAAATAGGGACCCTTTGGGGAATGCATTCAAAGATCTTCTTCGCTGAAACAACCCAACCAATTAGAATCAAACTTTCTCACAAAAGTTGTTTTATGGTCTCCTTTAAAGTTTGTGATTTTTACGTTCGTACCTTATACAAGATGGTCGCCAGCATGGGACATAGTTTTACATAGGACCCTATGGGAAAAAAACAACGGCAGTAGAATACCGAAGGAACAAAGCACAAGATTACACAAATCAATGTATTCAAAGATCTCCTTCGCTGAAACTCTCCAACCAATTGGAACCAAACTTAGTCCTTGGATGGTCCCCTTTTAAGTTTGTGATTTTTTAAAAATATTTTCTTATAACAATATTTCTTGATATCATGAAATATTTTTGATATTAGAAAATAAGGAATAAATTGTAAAACAGCGCTTCATGATAAAGAGGCATATAAATCCCATGTTACATTTGTACACTATAGGTCGGCCTCGATTACTAAATGTCATATTACGATCAAAACATTCATGTTCGGTGGCGTTTTGTAATCGATTTAAGCGTGGGGGGGGGGGGGGGAGAAAAAAATTAATATAACTAATGGCTCCTGTATGCACATATCCAAAAAACTACCGATGATCATGAATTATTTCCTAAACCAGGGAGTATAAAACATACATACAGTAACTTACCTTAGACGGGTGGAACCTCTTGAAGCACAAATTGCTTTATAAGAAAAGTTTTTTAATGGTTACCACGTCAAACGCATGAATGCATTTTCTTTCAAAACAAGTGACACAAAAAACTGTAAATTTCGATAGTTTATCCAAACCGATAGCCTTACATTGTGTATACATCAAACAGTGTGACTTATAGAATGAAGTTGATCTTAAAGTATAAAGGATTATAATCATTAAAACCGGTTTTTGCTATACATTCGTGTTGTGTATAGAGATTAATACATGGCCTTTTCCATATCAGCACGGTTATCATCCCAAGACCCCCATATCAGCCCGAGGTGCCAGCCGAGGGCTGATATGGGTCGAGGAATGATAACCGTGCTGATATGGAAAAGGCCATGTCTTAATCTGTTTATTATATACTTCCAATTAGGAGTTTTTTTTTGAAATTATGGATTTCTTTTGTTCGGGTTCTAGTGCTGCTGATGAGGAATAAATTTCCGAAATGGCCATACAGCTCATTAAAATTATTGCAGTTGGAGTTAACATATGTGCTATGGTCTCATGTTCATTTACTCCATATCCTTTCGTAAAATATTTAATACAGGAGTTTGCCTTCTATTGCAGTGTGGAGTTAGTAAAACAATTCCCTGTGGTAGAGACGTATGCTCTTTATTTTTCTTAGATATGGTGTACTTGTACATGAGATAATATCTCATGTGTACACTTTGTTCAATTACTATTATCTAAATTTATGTAAATTCTAAAACCAAAGGATTAACTCCCACCATCGTAGTTTTGTCCTTAGCTATATTTGATATTACCGATTATTCGGATTTCGTTTGGTTTTATGCATTTTAACATTTTTTGAAATTATGGATTTCCTTTGTTTGGGTTCTAGTGCTGCTGATGAGGAATAAATTTCCGAAATGGCCATACAGCTCATTAAAATTATTGCAGTTGGAGTTAACATATATGTTATGGTCTCATGTTCATTTACTCCATATTCTTTCGTAAAATATTATCATCACACCCGGGCCGAAATAGCCATATCACCGGTCTGATATGGATATTCCAAAACGAGGCGGTCTGATATGGCCATATCGGACTAGGTATGTGATATGCACTGTTAACTTCCGGAATTATTACATATACAAAACAGAACATATCTTCGCTAAGTATGTAATAAACTTGATTAAATATCCCGTATTGTGGTCCTTTGCAAAATGTTTTGTAGATCTTTTCTCTTTGTTTTTCAGTGAAATACTTTATTGGTTTTGATATTTAACTAGACTTCTTACTTATTATGAAAAAGTAAAACATCAAAAAATTGATTCCGATACCACTGCTGATGGACCAGGGGTCCCCTAGGGTATTCACCGGCCCAAAAGAAAAATTTGCTGTTTATCAAAATTCTAAAATCTTAAAAATACTGAGGCTTCATTCCGTGTATAGCACTTGGTGGATGTCCTTGGTACTGGGTTTGGCCTCCTATTTTCGATATTTTTGGTAAAAAGAACTTCTTTTTTGACTACTTTTGGATTATGGCTTTCCATAATATTTGATTCCGAGGTTACTCCTTGAAACACGTGTACAGCATAACGAAATTTAGTGTTTATTATGCAACTTCGGTATTTTAGTATTTTGAAACCATTAGGTCGTTGCCACTGCTGGTGTACCAGAGGTCCCTAAAGGTATTCACCAGCCCAATGGTCAGACTTTTCTCAAATGAAAAAAATACCTTTTTATAGAAATTTACTGTTTATCAAAATCCTAACACCTTAAAAATATTGAGGCTTCATTCCATGTATAGCACTCGGTGGATGTCCTTGGTACTCGATTTGGCCTACTACGTATTTCGATATTTTTGGTAATGAGTGCTTCTAGTTTGACTACTTTTGAATTATAACTTTCCATATTATTTGATTCTTATGCTGCTGATGAGAGGTTACTGCCTGAAACACATGTACAGCATATAGTGAAATTTACTGTAACTCCCGTATTTTAGTATTCAGTATTTTGAAATAAAATTTTGAAAATTAATTTCTCTTGTCGAATCATCAACCACAAAATAGCAAGATATGCTGGCATATCAGTGTAAATAAAATCAAACTAATAAAAAGGCCATACATAACCCTTGCCAGAATCTGCAAAGGAACTTTGGGAGAGACAGATTCAACTTAGATTTATACATTTTTATAATTTATCATAAAAGTTGTACATTTTGAAAATTACGGTTCCTGACAGTGATTTAATCAGTTTGTGGTAAAGTTTTCATACAGTTACTTTTTAGAAAATTGTTAAAAAATGCCAAGTAAACACATTGTCAAAAATATTTGTGATTTTTCTAAATGATATGTTTTACCATTTTGAACTCTCATTTGTCTTCATGACAAACAATATCGAGGTTTAGGAAACAAAGTCAGGGATGTAGCATTGCTCGACATTTAGCAATGAATTCCGCTCAAACCGTTGCTATCGGCCGTCTTAAACTTACTATGAGGTATTAGCAAAGCTCATATATGAAGCTCCTATAGTGACTTCAAGTTGAAGAACAACAATAAAAGCGTTGTTTAATTTTTTTGTTTTACCATGTATTTGTAGCGACTTTGTCTCATGTGCATTTACTCCATATCCCTTCATTGCATATTACTTTAGTAACACCACTTTAGAGTATTAAACCACATAATTATTTTACAGGGATCTTAATTTTTTCTTGAACTGGCCTTTTTGCGAAGTAAAATTTGAATGGAGAAAATCGCAAAAGATAAATAATAAAAAGGGTACCCCAAAAATACATAGATAAAGAAAACAAGACTTATGCTGTTTGTACCAGGTATTGTTTCTCCTTATTCAGACAAGAGGGTCTAATGAACTTCGGTGTGAACAGTTTTTGTCGTCAACGGAATTCCTCATCGAAGTATTTTAATATATACAGAAATATTTTTATAGGGAAAAATATATGCTATTGTTGCCTTAAACAGGTCCGTGC
Organism: Modiolus philippinarum; assembly: GCA_002080025.1. Classification (NCBI taxonomy): domain Eukaryota; kingdom Metazoa; phylum Mollusca; class Bivalvia; order Mytilida; family Modiolidae; genus Modiolus; species Modiolus philippinarum. The sequence continues at coordinate 183,817 of MJUU01040508.1, forward strand.
ACAATCAAAAAGTAAAGCACGGCAAATCCTTTTTTCGGTACAGAAATGGACGCGGGCATAAAACTATTGTAGGAATTTGTAAAGTCTATATCATATCTCTAAATTATGCTTCTTTATAGTCAGCTGTTACTGATTTTTTTGCTTAATCGTTTTTAATACTTTTAAATCAAGTAGGAAAAATTCTATCCTATTGTCCCACAATGCTGGCACAAATAAATAGAGATATCGCAGCACTACAGAAGACCGTTTGGACAACAGATGCCCTTTCAGTGTAGATTAAAATATAGCATTTGGTCCAAAAATGGAAAAAGATATGAAAGAGGTGGACTAAAAGTAACGTTAAGATAATATGGAATTGAGAAATTACAATACTTAATGTCATTTTATTCATAAGCTATGTCTTTGTAATAACTAATAATCCAGTATTTTCAATTGTAATTATGGAAATATTATCTGGATTCGCTTATTTGGTATACTAAGTACTATCCTCCATTTCAGGCAAAATCATAACCCAATCGTTAATTAATCAAATCCAATATGCGTAAAAAATGTATATGTAACTAGCTTTAAGTGTTGAATGGATCAAAACAAGTATTGCATCCAGAATTCTTCTTTTTAATTTATATATTCCAATGTCAAGAACACTTGTGTTAATCCATGCAATATTTGTAGCTAGTTACTTCAAAATTTCTAACATGTTGGTTTTTAAAGTTTCTTGTGCGGGGGACATTGCTACGCGCAGTAATTTGGTTTTTATTTCTTTTTGTGAAGTACATGTACTTACATTGTATCAAATTTTGTTAATAATATGATATTTTTACCTTGTGTAAATATCATCTTTTTACACATAGTGTGGAAAGTTCAGACTAACAAATAAATCAAGTCATTGCGTTGCCTTCATAAAATTGTCTGTGGAAAGTGTTTTGGTAGATAACAAGTGTTTTCATAGTATTTCAACCTATCAACGTTTTACTGCAGGTTTTTTTTTAGCTTGCTCTGGTCACCTTTACAAGTAACAAAAAGAACGTTTTGCTATTACAGAAATATTCAATATTTGATTTTGTTTTTGTATTTTTAGGGAAGCATGAAAACCTGGCCTCCATCGTATAAGACCGGCTAGTTTGCAAACTTTTTACTTATTTGTACTGATGTAGTAACCATTTCGTTATGAGTTGACAAAGTAAAGCGAATTCGGTAGAATGTTAACAATTACAATATTAGAATATTTATAATTACAATGGGAAATACTGGATTGTCAGTTACTACAAAGAAAGAGTTTTTGGATAAAAGGAAAGAGAAGTATCCACATTAAGTATTTGCATTTTCATCCCCATATTATTTATGCGTTACTTTAAGGCTCTTTAATCCAGCTCCCTTATTTATTTTTTGGATTTTATGCCTCAAACTACATTTACATAAATATAAGCTTTTAAAAAAACTTGCCGCTTTTCAGCTTTTAATTATTTTACTTTAATACGAACATTGTCTATATATACACTATGTACAATGGAAAAACAGAGACTAGAGCAGAAAAATAAAACTTCGAAATTTAATCATTTGCTTGGTGTATGAAAACCACCTGCAATTTGGTCACATACAGACCTCATAATTTTGAAAGCTAAACCAAATGGCCTCACGACTTCTACTGCAAAGTTTATGATTTTATCACGGCTACTCATGTAATAAATGACAGCTAGAAATGACAAATTTTTATTGTTAACTACAAACGGTTATTTTTCAAATTTAAATTTTCAAATTAATAGTCAACCTTTGTATATTTCTTCAAAGTTTATACGAAATATTTAAATTAAACATTATTCAATTCAATGTTATGTACATAAAAATATTTAAAGTCCATAGCATTTCAGAAATTATGTGAAATGTCAAAAACAATAATTAAAAAACAAATAATCCTGTCTCTTTGATCATCAAGGCCAGGCTCACCGTCACAAATGCACTGCATCTCTTTTTTAATAGATACTACTTGTGAGTATGAATTGTGAGGACTGAAAATTCAAAACATCACTACATCACGAGAACTTCATCTTTCTTCAAGAAATATGAATGATTTGCCACAATTGCAATTAGTTACCATATCGGAATTGCGGATCGGCTATTGGTAATTTGTTGTAAATCGTGTATCGTTGCAACGTACGTTTTTCAGCATGATGGTTACCAATCCATACGCGAGCGTCATACTAGCATAGCACCATTTACGAATTAAACCGAAACTTAACGATCCAACAGGAAGCTTGACCAAAGTTAAAGCCGTTTGTCGGGAGAAGCGGCAGTAAACACTGAATGGATATCTGCTGTCGAAATAATAGTGTTCTAGAGTACTGCGATATCTGTATACTGAAGGTTCGGTTCTCACTTACTTTATTTGTTCAAGAAATGTTGGACAATAGGATATACTTTTTCGTACTTGTTTTAAAAATATGAGAGAAACCCGTAAATTTCACTTATGAAAATAAGATAGATGAATAGCTTGCTGATGCCGTTACTTTGGACGAACTACATCGTCAAGCCATTGACAGAATAGCCGAGATGTAATTTTTCCCTTGTCCCCTGTTCCTGTTCAATACATTAACTATTACAGTATGAAAGACGTTTGTTTTTTTTGGATACTTCAAACCATGTTTCCATGTTTTTCCTGGTCTGATATATAATGGTTTAATCCAAGAAGAATTTGTATGAATTTTCATAGTGAATGTATTCTATAAAATTCCCTTTCTTTTCTTTGCTAAAAACAAGTGAAATATCAAAGCTATATACATGTGTACAGCACTCCCGAAGCTATTGAACCTTTGGTTGTATAAGATTTTGCTACTTTCTTGACAGAGGTCATAGATGGCATGAAAAGTTACCGTGATAAAGCCTTCTCCTCGTCCTCGTGAGTCATATGTGGATTATAAAAAATCCCAAAGATCTCCTTGAAAGGCTGGTCTCACCCCTTGCCATAGAACAAACTTTTAATTTTTGTTACTGTTTATACAACTCTACTACAAAAGGGGTTGATAAGCGGCCCCTTCTATTGAATAGGGTATCCCCATTTTATTCTGGTTATATAACAGAACCCCCTCTTTTCTATTTATAGACCCCTATTATAGATAAAAGTATCCCTAATTTTACCCAATGAAATAAGATATGATCTAGGGTACCCTCATTTTATCTGATAAAATATGGTATCCCACTTTTATTCTAAATTTATAAAATATAATCCCATTTCTATTTATAAAACAGAACCAAGTATTCCTATATTATTATCCCCCCAAAGCAAGATATTTATCATCAGATTTTTATTTCACGTTTAAAAATGTAACTAAAGGAATAACCTAGGATCACTAGGGTTACCCCTTTATTTATAGTATGGTACTTTTATGTAAACATCAAAGGTAACTATATAGGGTATAATATTGTTCCATTTGAAGAATATTTAAAGGGCACTAAGATTTTACATAGATATAGCATCCCATATTCAACTCTATTGAAAGCTATTAACTGTGACCCTGAAACTACTATATAATTATAAATGATAACTGAATACTTAAATTTCACAATCCAATTATAAATCATGAATCAAAATAAGGATCTTGTTAAACAATTATATGAAAAACTATCTAATGAGGAAATAAATTTTGACAATGTGTATGCAACATTGGAAAAACATTTATGCTCACAGACCTATCGAACCAAGTAACCAAAACAACCT
>MJUU01040509.1:0-11539 GCA_002080025.1 Modiolus philippinarum
ACATCTTCACAAGATATTGCAGCTTTGCTCTGAAGTGAACACAATTTATCATTCACAAACCCCCAGAAATTTATAAATTTCATATCATTTAAGGGTAATATAAACTGTGTAAGCTTAAAAACCACCCACTGTGAAAAAAGAAATAAGATTTTTAATTTATGATTAGTAACATATTCGCAAAATATCAAAACTTTATTTCAAAGCAAGTTATCACCCAGAAACCACAAAATTTACAGTTTTTACACAATTGAAAGGCAATAACTCTGGTAGGCAAAATCTGATCATTGTGAAAATAGATCTTTACCTGTATTTCATAAATAGTAATATAACAATATTTCAAAATATCCAAACTTTCCTTCGAAGAGAACACAAGTTATCACCATGAATATGGCACGCCAAAGCTACAAAAATGAGATAATTTAGCATTATCTCAAGTAATGTTATATTATCTTAATTTTTATGGTTTTTGCGCAGATAATATACATTACCTCCTAATGATTAAATATAGAAAAATCATCAACATAGGTCTCTATGAATTACAGAGATAAAACATTCTTACCTTGAGGCAATAGGGTACTATCTTACTTATCAGTTAACAGGTAATGAACTTACTAATCAGGTAACAGATAATGAACTTTCTAATGATAGATGACAATTTGACATATTTTTCATTTAGAAAAAATTACTATCAACTCCTAACTTCTATTGTTGAAGAATATTCTTAGTGACAGAGAATGCAAAATATAACACAATCTATCGATATAATAACTTTGTAATTTCTTTTGGTCATTGAAAATATAGTATTTAATTTTAAATTCCGTATTCTGATGAAATTTGAAAGTCTTCATACAACAAAATTAATCAAAGCTCCGATGGAGCTGAATCTCGAAGCCCTGAAAATCTACACATGGCAAAACTTCGTAGTCATCCAAAGAACTGCTGCATACGTCTGCATGTATTAAGTTAATCCGTAATACGTGAAAACATTCGGATTGTGTGATTTTGCATATCGATTTCATTGCTATAAATATATGCAATACACTGTCACAGGTAAACAAATGTTATTTTCATCTTTGAAAAATGACTGTGCGACAGGTTCGTTGATCCGAGACGCAATAAAAAAAAACGAGTAATTTGGTAAACATGCATATTGTTTTCAATTTGATATAATAACATCGTATTCAACTCAGGAAAATGAAGAAATATAACTTAAAAACACAATGTATACGATTTTGAAAGAAATTTGCGCAGTATATTTTATCGGAAGCATGAAGATCATCTTTTAGAGCTGTTAATAGGCTTGAAGCCTCACGTGATTTTTTTCTTGCCATTTTAACATCTCTCCAGCCATTTCATGGCTTCGAGATAAAAATGAAAATAGTTTTTAAATTTGTAGTTGATACGATTAATTACTTTTGTTGGTTTCAATAAACAATTACTCAATTCTGCGAGGATGTCATACTGACATGTGCATTTCATAGAAAATTCCTGTAACGATCACAGGTAAGTGGATATCGAGACAGGTAATTTTAACGATGAAATATTTTGACATTGTAATTTTTGATAGATTAACAAGACATAACTAATTTTTCAAAGACAAATGGCAAATGGATAAATCTAAACAAACAGCGAGAAAAAAAAGAAAAAAAAAGAAAACCTGTTACAATTCCAAATTCTGTAGGATAATAATTACATAGTTTTTCCAGAATAGATATTTGATCCAAAAAAGATTGAATTTGATACTTTATTGAAATTTATCTATATACATCTGATTGGTTGCTACCTGGGACTGCAACATAAATCAGATAAAATAGTTACATAAATCAGATAATAAAGTTACATAAATCAGATAATACAGTTGGCCCACAGATATTATGTCTGATTGGTTGATATTAGAAAACAGATAACACATTTACTACCACACCAAAGCCACAAAAATGCTAACCCGAATAATCCAGTCGTTATATTCAACTCACTACGATCGCTACATTAACGAAAGAAGAGGGAGAGAATCGGATACGGAGAGGGATTGAATTATTCGAGTTACAAAAATGCAGATAAAACTGTATTAACAGATTATGCTGTGTAATCTTAAGATAAAACATCATTACCACATAATTTCATAGATACCTATGTATAAAATATTCAAAAGCACTTATCAGGAGGTAATGAAGAAACCTGATATATGTCTGATAATGTGCGCCAAAAACACAAAAAATCAGATGAGATAGCATTACCCAAGATAATACTATATTATAACTAAATACCGAACTTGCTGTAAATTTAATTTCTGCATATGGCCATTTCGACAACTTATGTCTCATCAGTGCAGATAAAATCTCATTTTTATGGCTTTGGCATGCTATACATGAAACTATAAAATTTACAGATTTTGCATAATGCAAGGCAATAACTCCGGAACGCAAAACCCGATCACGATGTCAATCCAACTTCACCTTTATTTTATGGATAAAAAAATGTCCCAAAATATTAAAACTTTTCCTTCAATTGAAAGACAAGTTGTAATCATGAAACCATAAAATTGAAAGTTTTTGCATAATGCAAGGGCAATAACTGTGGAACGCAAAATCCGATCACGATCAAAAACTAATATAGTAATCTTTCCTTCAAAGCAAACTCAAGTTATCATCCGGAAATCATAAAATTTACAGATTTCATAGAATTCAAGGACAATAAGTAGGGAACGCAAAAACCGATCATAGTAAAAATCGAAGTTGACCTGTATTTTATAGATAGTTACATTGTCACAAAATATTAAAACTATTCCTTCAAACCGAACCCAAGTTGTCACACAGTAACCAATAAATTTCAGGATTTTGCGTCAATCAAGGGCAATAACTCTAGAATGCAAAATCCAATCACAGTGAAAATTAAATTGACAAGAAACGTTTAAGCAAACTCATGTTATCATCCAGAAACCACAAAATTTACAGATTTTGTATATATCAAGGGCAATAACTCTGGAACTAAAGATCCGATCGAGACAAAAAATGAATTTGACTTGTATTTTGACAGGTAAATCTGTTACTAGAGTGTCTTCCTGTATGGTTTTGCCAGACTGTTTTCTGTAGGTTTCGGCAAGGTTTTCTCCAAAGTTGCTGCACCTTGTACAGGATCCGTACGCGTAGTCTTGCGTCCGTCTGTATGTCTGTGCGTCTGTATGGTTCAAAATTTTTAAACATTACTCGCATCTCCTCCTAAACCGTTTGGCACTCTTCAACCAAACTTACGGGAATACTTCAGTATATATTGAAAATGTGCTCCATATATTCGGATTTCACGCTGTTTTTTTTAATTTTGTCATTTTAGCTCATTGGAGTTTTTAGAGTACGTCTTCATTATCCTCATCACCGGCTTTGTATTTATAACAAAATTTTATAACCAAACTTGCAGAAATGCTTCAGTATATGTTGAAGATGTGCACCATGCATTTTGTTTTTCTCTCAGATTTTACGCTATTTTCGGACTTTGCCATTTTAGGTTATTTGAGTCTGGGATATGTCTCCATTATCCACAACTCCTCCTAGACAGCGTTATATCGTTAACCAAACTTGCAGGAATGTTTCAGTTGCAGATGTGTGTTTTTCTTTCTTTTCATTTGATTCCAGAATTCCATATCATCATTGAACTTGCACTTTAGTTTATCAAGTCTTAGGGTGTGCCTCCAGTATCCACAACTACTCGTAAACGGCTCTGTATTTTTCTACCAAACTTGATGGAATGCATGCTTCAGTAAATATTGTAGATGTGCAACATGGACCTTGTAATTCTATTTCTATTTATTTTTCATACTTGCCAGGTTTAATGTCAAAAATATATAATAGCCAGTTCTTAGAATATATACTTACCAGTTTTGTCCTTAGCTGTAAGTGAAGAAATATTCTATCAGTCATGTTATTTTCAAATATTATTTAAAAACATTTATTCCATCAAAATATACATAATTTAACAGAATCATTCGTAGTATATAAAATCCATGGTCCAATATAAAGGCAAAGAATACTGTACCATACTGTTTCTATTCGACATTGAAATTTCACTAGACCGAAATGTCCCTTATAGAAATGTCCACACGGAGGTATGCCTTTATGACAAACAAAATACGGTCATGGCGATGTACGGAAAATTGTTTACATTACAATAAACTTTCAAGGCGAATACGATATCAAGACATCATTCAATTCTTTTATTTGGTTTTTAACACCTATAAGTAGAGAAGATCCGCATTTTTTTGATATTTGAAATTTCATTCTTGTGAAAAAAAAATCGAAAGTCCTCTCCGATTCCTTAATTTTGGATTACACTTAAAAATAACCCTTCATTTGTTGGTTACTACAGAAATCATCCCTAAATCATGATGTAGTCCACTTTGTACCATTATGACCTTAAGATATCCGATAACTCATTCGTGAACTTTTTCGTAAATGTTTTTGGTGTTTTCGAAGTCTCGTTGGCTTATACCTTATATACTAATATCGGATGCTTTGTTTTGGTCGTTTTAACCTGCATATGGGATGTTGTCTCCTCGACATTTACCCCATTTCCTTTCTTTTTCATATGTTAAAAATTTCTACTCACCAACCCAAACTTCCGGTCCTACAGTAAGCTTTCCCGGAGCACACATGGTACAAAAGTCAGGAATTGTATCAGATTCCACTATAAAACATATATTAAGATCAGACAATCACTGTTCGTAAAAGTGAACCCCCGTGGATCACTGTAACAATCAAGCGAAAAATCGTTTGCATAGAAAAGCGAAAAATACAACCAACCGCATCAATGGGAAAATTTTTAGAAAAGTACGCAATAAATGTAACAATCTCGTGAGTTGCTCAAAAAAGTCATATTATGACAAGATATCAAATGATTTATTGAATGAAAGTAAAGGTACCAAAAACTGGTAGCAGTTAGTTAAATCTTTATTGGGCTCCTCAGCACGTAACCGTTCTGTACCATCACTTAATTTGATGATTCCTTTACACCGTTGCCTATCACTGGTGCAACCAGACTATGAACTTTCAAATATAACTGTTACTGAAAAAGATGTAGAGGATGCATTTCAACTTCTAGACACATCTAAAGCAATTGGTCCGGACCTCATTAGTCCAAAAGTTTTGAAAGAAGCTAGGGCTGTTTTTAAAGTCTCCAATAGCAAGACTATTCAATTTGTCTCTCTCGCTTCGAAGGTTTCCATCTAACTGGAAACTTGCAAACGTTATTCCAGTTTACAAAAAAGATGCCTCTTCGGACGATAAAAATTATCGCCCGATATCATTAATAAGTATATTCACAATTATGTGGTAGATAATAATATTATCACCCCTAATCAATCGGGTTTCACTGCAGGTGATTCTGCAGTAAATTAACTCATTAGTATGACTAATGAATTCGGAAAGGCACTTGATAACAGAAAAGAAGTCCGAGTAATATATAAGGCCTTTGACCGAGTATGGCACAAGGGATTGTTGGTTAAACCTCAAAGATGACTTAATTGGGTGGTTAAAGAATTATTTAAGTAATAGATATCAACGAGTGGTTAAACAATAAAGAATCGGATTGGCGTGAAGTTAAAGCAGGGGTTCACCAGGGCTCAATCCTTGGACCACTTCTATTTATAATCTACATAAATGATATTGTTAAGGATATAAATTCATCTATTAAGCTATTTGCTGATGACACAAACCTGGCATTTTTTCTGAATAATAAATGAAAATAAATATTCTTTGCCTACGCCTCTCTGATAATAAATAAATTTTCTGGTCGAAAAATTTTATACAGTATGGTAAAAATAAAATACTAGTAAATAATCTTGCCCTTAAGTGTTCTTACCCACAAATCGAATCAAATATTGCTAGCTAAGCAAAATTTGTCATGTCTCCTACCTCAGAATCAAATGGTCGTCCACGTAGTGGTCGGAAATCTGCAGTGCCAAGATGAAGACAGGAATGTACACCCCAAAGACCAACATCTATCGATCTAGGAAAATTTTGATTTCCGAGCTTGAAATTTTAGCACTTAATTCTACCGGACTTCTGAAAAAATGCTGTTTCCCATTAATCGGTGATAACACGGGCTCCAGAGCTCTCTGAGAGCCCAGAGCCTATATATATGTGGAGCACGGGCCGAATGAGTGGAGCCCTGAGCCTTGCAAGTGGTGCCTGGATTCCTAGTGTTGGAGACCAGGGACCTAGTGTTGGGGCCCGGAGCCCGTGGCAAAAAATAAGTACTCTGCAAGACCCCCGCCCCAGTAACCAGATTTTTGCGTATAATAACACTCAAATTGGCTTCGGAGATAATCTTGAGGTTCCTCAGCGCTTTAAACATTTGAAGCGTGAGACCATTTACATTTCATTATCCCCCGCTTAGTGAAGCGGGGGATTATGTAATGCAGTCCGTCCGTATGTATGTACGTGCGTTTGTAATGCCCCCAATAGCTCTGGAGCTATAAGAGATACAAATTTGAAACTTGGCACCATACTACAGTATGATCTGAAGTACCGCACTGTGGGTCAAATGCCCTAGGGGCAAATTATGGGCGAAAACGAATTTTCGCGATATCCAATAATTGAAGAAATCTCTTATGCCATTTGTGCTAGAAAGTTGAAACTCAGGAATCGACTCACATATAATGTAGCAACTTCACAGCGGGTGTCGGAATTTAGGTATGACCCCTCAGGGCATGGCCTCTAGGGGGCCAAAAAACGAAAAAAATCGATTCCGCTGGAACTCCTCTTACACCTTAAATCGCAGAAACCTTATAATAAGGGTTTGAGTAACACTATGAAAGTTGTCTGTGTCGAAGGTTTAGGAATTTTGAAATTTGCCCTCAGGGCGGAAAAATGAGCGAAAATGTATTTCGAGATATCCAGTAATAAGCGAAATTTTCTGAAGTATTCATGTTTGGAAGCTGAAACTTTGTATGCAAGTTCCATTATATGCATCTCATTTACTGATGATAGCGGACTTTTGGTACGACCCCTGGAGGCATGCTCTTAAGAGGCCAAAAAATGTAAAACAATCAGTACTCATCAGAACGACTGGAACTCTACGTATAATTTTGATTTTGTGGTTTATATTTTCATGTGGAATTATTGGAATTCCTCTTTGTATCTGTTCTAAGCTTTCAGAATTTAGACCCCGGTGCCAAATTTTGTAAATTTCCTAAAAATGTCAAAGACTAATAATCTTTTAAATTCCAACATGAAGTTTTATAATTAAGCAACTTTTTTAATGTCATCAGCTAATTTGAACACTTGGATTCTAAAAATATGATTCTAATTTTGGTAAATTTCCTTGAACTCTCAAAGATTAATTACTTTTTTGAATTTTACCTAGCAACCATAACTTTTTTGATGCCTTTAAGTTTTATTGATAATTTTCAATGGTCAGATTGCAAAAAACTTTGATTCTAATTTTGGTTAAGTTCCTGAAACTCTCAAAGATCCAATATTTTTTATAATTCTACCTAGCAACTATATCTTTTTCAATTATTAGAGTTATAATGATGAATTTCAACTGTCAGGTTGCAAGAATCTTTGATTCTAATTTGGGTAAATTTCCTGAAACTCTCAAAGACCAATAACTTTTTGGAATTTTACCTAGCAACCATATCTTTTTTGATACCTTATAGTTTTAATGATCATTTTCACTGGTCAGATTGCAAAAAACTTTGATTCTGATTTTGGTAAAGTTCCTGAAATTTTCAAAGACCCAATATTTTTTGGAATGCTACCTAGCAACCATATCTTTTTCAATTACACAGAGTTATAATGTCAGATTGCAAAAAACTTTGATTCTTATTTTGGTGAAGTTCCTGAAACTCTCAAAGACCCAATATTTTTTTTAATTCTACCTAGCAACCACATCTTTTTCAATTATTTAGAGTTATAATGATGAATTTCAACTGTCAGGTTGCAAGAATCTTTGATTCTAATTTTGGTAAATTTCCTGAAACTCTCAAAGACCAATTACTTTTTGGAATTTTACCTAGCAACCATATCTTTTTTGATGCCTTATAGTTTTAATGATCATTTTCAATGCTCAGATTGCAAAAAAAAACCTTTGATTCAAATTTTGGTAAAGTTCCCGAAACTCTTAAAGACCTAGATTTTTTGGAATTCTACCTAGCAACCATATCTTTTTCAGTTATTTAGAGTTATAATGATGAATTTCAACTGTCGGGTTGCAAGAATCTTTTATTCTAATTTTGGTAAATTTCCTGAAACTCTCAAAGACCTACTTTGAGAGTAGAATTTTTTGGGATTCTACCTAGCAACCATAGCTTTTTCAATTTCTTTTAGTAGTAAAGATCATTTTCAATAATCAGAGGGCAAAAAAAAAACTGATTCTAATTTTTGTAAATTTTCTGAGACTCTCAAGGACCAATTTCTTTTTGGAATTTTACCTAGCAACCATATCTTTTTCTATGCCTTATAGTATCAGTGATCATTTTCAATAGTAAGGTTGCAAAAATCTTTGATTCTAAGTTTGGTAAATTTCCTGAAACTCTGAAAGACCCATTTTTTTAAATTCTACCTAGCAACCATATCTTTTTTAATTCTTTACAGTAAAAATGATCATTTTCAACAGTCAGGTTGCAAAAATCTTTGATTCTAACTTTGATAATTTCCTGAAATTCTCAGAACCCTGTACTTTTTGAAATTCTAGCTAGCAACCATATCTTTTTGGTGTTCTACAGTAACAATGATTGTTTCAACAGAGACAAATTTAGTTTCAAAAATACTTGTCTTTTTTTACAAGGGGAAGGGTCCAAAAAGGGTAGCGGGGGATCACAATCTTTGATTGGTCGTGTTTCATTATAAATATTTTGACAAAATTTTTAAACAAAGTCATTACAAAAACAAGTCGCAGGGCGGAAATTAAAACTTCGATTCTCAAACAAAATGTCACAACAAACCTTATTCGTGCAGTTCTTAAACTTGGCCAATTGGAACCAAACTTGACCACAATGGTCCTTAGGTGGCCCCTCTTTAAAAAATGTGTCTTGCAAGGTTGTATCATATCCAAGATGACTGCCAGCGAGGAATGTAGTTTTAACATTGGACCCTATTGGAATGCATTTTAAAGATCTTCTCTGAAACCGCTGGGCAAATTTGAACCAAACTTAGTCACAATAGTCCTTAGGTGGTTCCCTTTAAAAATATGTCCGGCAAGTCAGCATGTTATCTAAGATGGCCGCCATTGGGGAACTTTGTCACAAATTGGACAATATATACAAACAACTGGGCAAACTGGAACCAAGTATGGTCACAACGGTGTTTAGGTGGCTCCTTTTAAAAAAATGTGTTCGGCAAGTCCCCATCATATCCAAAAATTTTCCACTAGCGGGGAACGTGGTTTTAACATTGGCCCCTATAGGGAAACATATTCAAAGATCTTCTCCTCTGAAAGTACATGGAAAATTTGAATCAAACTTAGTCACAATGATCCTTACTTGGTCCTCTTCTTAAAATGTGTCCGGAATGTCCGCATAACATCCAAGATGGCGGCCAGTGGGGAACATAGTTTAGCATTGGACCCTATGGGGAAATGTATATAAAGATCTCCTCTGAAACTACTTGGCCAATTGGAACCTACGAAATCATTCCAAGATCTTCTCTGAAAATACTAGGCCAATTAGAACCAAAGTGCGGCACAATGGTCCTAAGATGGTCTTCGAGAAAGGTGTCAATCGGGGTGCGCCCTATAAAAATAGCTGCCAATGGAGAACATAGTTTAATTTTGGATTATATAACATCAATGTGTATAAACAAACTAAGACCATTAAACATTGGGATTTTTTTTTACATCATGTGTCAGCCGTGACCCAGGTGAGCGATACAGGCTCTTGAGAGCCCTTGTTTGTCTGAAAATTTGAAAAGTTGAATAATGATGAAGGCATGTTGTAGACGACAGAGGCGTGCACTGAACACCTGAAAAGTTAGAAAAAGTCACGTTACATACTTTCTAATGAAAATTCCGAGAAAAAGCCTGTATTTAGTCAGAGCCCACAATAACATGTGTTTTCTATCTATTCTCGTTGTCCTCGAATATAGTTCCTATTTCTTTAAGTGCAATTGATCTTAATGTGTTTTCTTTTTCATTTATATGAATTTTTGAAGTTTTTGTAAATATCAGGGTATGTGTAGGTTTCAAATCCATTGTAAAAATTTGTGTTTTCTATATTTAAGTAAATCTCAAATCAAGTCCAGGTAGAAAGTGTATGAAATTCCCCTCTTCGCTTATCAAGTTTGGTACCCTTATGTTGTGAACTTTCGAAAAAGGAGCACCTGAGGACTCGGGCTATGGAGAGTACGAGGACATGTCATTGATATCCTGTGATATAGGTTCGAACTTTGCCTCAGGTATGGTTTTCTCTGGCGAGGCAAAGTCGAGATATCTTTAAAAGTGAAATCGTTCAGCTAACCCATGCTAGACGACAGATAGGGACCGGACCGTGCATTTATCCACCTGGGCAGTCATGGTGTAGAATGTTCTAGTATTTCTGCTTCAGATTCTGCAATATCGATTAAAACTTTGCCTCTGGGAATTCGTCTGGCGAGACAAAATTGGGGTGTTGGGTGATTTTTTTTCTATTTTCGGAAACCATCTGTGAGTGGACCGTGCATTTACCAACCTGAAGACTCGAGCTATGGAGAATACGAGGACATGTCATTGATATCCTGTGATATCGGTTTTAACTTTGCCTCACATGCTGAGCTTTCCTCATTCAAAAGGTTCGGTTTCCAATTTTCTCGGTGATAATAACTTTCCTTTTAACTGGTAATTGGAACTGTATGGCCAAGCTGGAAAATTTATCATTCAGTTTAGAGATGTCGTTTCTATGGCAATTGTCCTTCACGGCAATTTGCTATTGTCTTATCAAATCACCCAGGAAAATATCGATAATATGTTCCATTGATGCTAAAACGGTATGTAAAGCTCGGCATGTGAGGAGTAGATTAACTAGCCAAGGATAAGAGTGGTAAGCCTAAGAATGTCTTTAAAACCAAATAAAGCAAGTATGCCCAAAAGGACAGCAACACACAAAGCCAAAGAAAAGAAATCCACTGAGCAAAAGGCAAAGAAACCAACCTCCAAAAACCAGCAGCTAAGAAATCTACTACATAGACAGTCAAAAAGAGAAGCTAATCTCATAAAATGATAAAAACTACAACACAAAAGAAAGTCAAGGACACCAAAGAAGAAGTGAAGTCAGGAGCTTATCTCTTACATATGCAAGCAAAAACCCTTTCAAGGGCAACCAAATGTCTCAAAAAGATTTTTATAGTTGTATTTCAAAGTAAAAAATAGCTTTTCCATAAGTGTAGTGTATTTCTCTTTCTTATTTATTTATTTATTTATTTATTTATTTATCTATTTATTGCAATCAATCCTCCATATTGAAATTTCGTTCTTTGTTAAGTCCCGTTTTCGAAATCTCGTCAATTTTTCTGAATAGTCTCCCGTTCCCGGACGGGAAATATTTTACAAACACTATTGAAAAGTAACCTTTTCC
>MJUU01040509.1:12516-23338 GCA_002080025.1 Modiolus philippinarum
ATTGGAACTGTATGGCCAAGCTGGAAAATTTATCATTCAGTTTAGAGATGTCGTTTCTATGGCAATTGTCCTTCACGCCAATTTGCTATTGTCTTATCAAATCACCCATGAAAGTATCGATAATATGTTCCTTTGATGCTAAAACGGTATGTAAAGCTCGGCATGGGTAGTTTTCTCTGGCGAGGCAAAGTCGATATATCGTGAAAAGTGAAATTGTTGAAATAACCCATGTTAGACGATTGTTAGGGACCGGACCGTGCATTTACCCACCTGGGCAGTCATGTTGTAGAATGTTCTAGTATTTCTGCTTCAGATTCTGCAATATCGATGAAAACTTTGCCTCGGAGATTTTTTTCTGGCTAGACAAAAGTAGGGTGTTAGGTGATTTTTTTTCCATTTCCTGAAACCTTCTGTAAGTGAACCGTGCATTTACCCACCTGAGAATTGGGGGTACGGAGAGTACGAGGACATGTCATTGATATCCTCTGATATCGGTTCTAACTTTACCTCAGGTAGTTTTTTATGGCAAGGCAAAGTCGAGATATCTTGAAAAGTGAAATAACCCATGTTAGACGACAATTAGAGACTGGACCGTGCATTTACCCACCTGGGCAGTCATGGTGTAGAATGTTCTAGTATTTCTGCTTCAGATTCTGCAATATTGATTCAAACTTTGCCTCGGGGATTTTTTTCTGGCGAGAACAATTGGGGTGTTAGGAGATTTTTTCACATTTACGGAAAGCATCTGTAAGTGAACTGTGCATTTACCCACCTTTGCCTCGGGGGAATTTTTCTGGCGAGACGAAATTAGGGTGTTAGGTGGGTAAATGCACGGTTCACTCACAGATGACCACTGAGGAAAATTTAGAAAATCCAATCATTTATTAGAAACACAAACCGGTTTACTTAAATTTCCCGTCAAATTAGTATAGTTTCCTCCAGTTTGTTTGAATCGTAAATATTATTTTTTATAACTTTCTCTTTTCCTTTCTAGTTTCCTTACTTCTGACCTCTACTCATACCTTATTTCATTTTTGTTGTCTCGCCCGCGACAAAAGTCGCGGCAAGCGAGACATATGCGTACAAAGTATGACGACGGCGACGGCGTTAACTTTTACTAAATACAGGATATTTTGAAAACCCTTTGATGTAGGAACATCATATATGGTCCAGTGGTAGAACTAATCGAGTGCTACCTGACGGACATCAGATAATGTGACCTCAATTGCACGGTTGAGTGGCCACGTTAAGTTTCTCTGCTTAAGTCCATTTCTCAATAACTAGAAGTAGTAGGTTGATAATATTTAGTATGTAGGTTGGTCTTGGGTAGTACATGTCAGTCTGACAGGTAACTTTTGCCCTTGACCTCAATTTCACGGTTGAGTGGCCACGTTAAGTTTCTCTGCTTTAGTCCATTTCTCAATAACTAGAAGTGGTAGGCTGACAATATTTGGTATGTAGGTTGGTCTTGGAAGTACATGTCAGTCTGGCAGGTAACTTTTGTCCTTGACCTCAATTTCACGGTTGAGTGGCCACGTTAAGTTTCTCTGCTTAAGTCCATTTCTCAATAACTAGAAGTGGTAGGTGGACAATATTTGGTATGTAGGTTGGTCTTTGGTAGTACATGTCAGTCTGGCAGGAAACTTTTGTCCTTGACCTCAATTTCACGGTTGATTGGCAACGTTAAGTGTCTCTGCTTAAGTCCTTTTCTCAATAACTAGAAGTGGTATGTAGGTTGATCTTTGGTAGTACATGTCAGTCTGGCGGGTAACTTTTGTCCTTGATCTCAATTTCACGGTTGAGTGGCCACGTTAAGTCCATTTTACTTTAACTAGAACTGATAGGTTGATAATATTTTGTATGTAGGTTGGTCTTGGGTAGTACATGTCAGTCTGGCAGGTGACTTTTGTTTTTGACCTCAATTTCATGGTCTAGTGAACATGTTAGTTTCTCATTATCTTTTAGTGGTAGGTCAATGATATTTTGTATGTTGGTTGGTCTTGGACAGTGTTTGACAGTCTGCCATATGACTTATGCATGTGACCTCAATTTCATGGTCTAGTGAGCATGTCTGGTTTCTCATGATGCATAAAAGGTAGGTCAGTGATATTTTGTATGTTGGTTGGTCTTTGGAAGCTGTATGGCTTTTGTCAGTGACCGTAATTTCACAGTCTAGTGTGCACATTTAGTTTTCTGATAAGTTCACTTAGATTTCAAGCAGGGACGACGGGCGAGACATATTTTAGGGTCTTCACTTGTCTTTTATATTCTTAATTGTTGTTTAATTATTATTTGTGTTTGTCGTCATTTTGTGAACTTATGTATATAACTTTATACCGGAAGAGGACAATTTTAATGTTGTATAACTTGTGTCCAATCCATTTTGCTTTTTTGCAAATAAAATAAGTTTAAATTCAAAACTCACAGATGATTTCTGAAAATGACCCCTAGATGCTTTGTTTTGGGTCGTTTTAACATGGATATGGGATGTTGTCTCTTTGACATTTACCCCATTTCCTTTCTTTTTCATATTTAATGACAATCTTTTTGAAAAACTAGAAGGGCGAACATTGTTTTTAAGTCTCTAATACCTTCGTTTTATCAAGTTATGTCCTAGGATTATTTAGAGAATAGAGAAAACGATTAAATTTTCATTTTGCCGAAAAATTCACAACTATATCATATATAATGTCGAATATCTCAGTAATTATTTCATATATACTGTCGCATTTTTGAACAAGAGCCCGGCATGTTAATGATAGCACTGACTGCAGATAAAATCTCGTCCGATCAGAAAAAATAAATTCATATTGAAAATGTGTTATTTAGATTTAACAAGAAACAAAATCATCTTCTCGTTTGTTGAAATGTGTCTTGAAGTTGATAAAATGATAAATGACTGATCCAATATACCCTTGTATCGCTCCATCGCCATTTTTGGTCATAGGGAACAGATATACCTTACAAAACAAAGTAATAATAACATACCTGGCGGTGTTTCTAAAACAACAAAGGCATCCTCACACACATCTATAATGTTCAGACATTTATATTGGTCCTTTCCGTTACTTCCAGCTACTTTTCTGACACAAAAAAAAATCAAGTAAATCGTTGTCAAATTAGATGACTTTCGCTATACACCTTGTTAATTTTACATCAAATCCAACTCAAAATGTGTTAAAATTGCATTCAAATGGCAAGTTCGGTGGCTGAAACTTGTATCTAAAATATTCTACGAAATGGAGTAAAAGTATGAAAATGCGTTTGGATTGATTTTGTTATAATAGTGCATATAACAGATGACATGTCAAAACCTTTTTAGAGAAGATGTAGGCCCTAATGCATTCTGCTGAATGACGGAGAAGTTGTCATACCTCTTTGAAATTAATGGTGGAACGAAAGAGCGTTAGTCTGAGTCAGAGTGAAAGTGTGTGGACTTCGTAAAGCGACAACCAACAGGAAAATACTTTAATTTGTGATTTTGTGTTTATGGATAACCATATGCTTATTTGTTATATGTTTATTGCTGAATATTAGTTTTAATAGAATTTCAGCCGTGTTTTCTTGAAAGGCTCCAAGTACTGAATCTCCCTCTTGCATAGCTCTGTCATTAACTGATTTTGGCTATTTGTTCTCTATCAGTTTTTACACGTATTTCAATTTATGGATTCCCAAAGTTTTGATTTGATCTGTACTGAAGAGACATAAGTTGTCGAAATGCGCATATGTAGAAACAAAATTTACAGTAACCTCGGTATTTTGTTATTCAACACGGCAGTAGTAATTGATGGAACATCTCACAAATTGTATTTTTAAGATGGATGATAAATGATATCAATTTATTTTTTTTAAATATCTCTTAACCTTTCGATATTTTGTCTCATACCTTAAAATTAACGAACCCGATCTTATTACACATTCTATAGTAGCAGAACTAGTTGCACTCATAAATTGTACAGCTGAAGGTGATACTGGTCGTAGAGTTCCGTCTGATGCGTCATTAAAGAACTTCTGAATTTGCCAATTGCTGGGCCATGGACACGCTGTACTAGCTGATAAAAGAAGAATACCGGATAACTTTCAGACGTAATCAAAATAAATTTTGTGTTCAAGCTGTAAAAACAAAATCGTGTTTGTAGTACAATATTTTGTTTTATATGTTGTGTACAAGTTGTGATTTCGTACAAGTTATGTATTATAACTTGTACAGAAATATTGTACAAGTTGTGCTGACATTCACACTTACTTGACATTATTAAAAACAACAAATTTTCTTTGACAGAATTGAAAAAAAAGACATCTGTGCTAGAAAATTCAAGTTTTAGACTGATGTATTTCACAATATTTTAAAATCATCGCTCAGTAATTTAAGTACAGTAAGCTTGCAAACTTCAATGTGTCTATTTTACAAAAAAATCTTTAGCAGCATTTGTTTTATGCTAAAATGCACTTGTTTTTAAGCCAAAGTGATTCAGTTACTTTGTCTAAGTTCTGGTCATGTTAGATATACTTTGAATTTGTTTGAAACATAGAATAAATATGTCAGAATTCTTGATGAAATGAAGGTACTCAAAATTTTTCATAACTTGTACAAAATGTTTGTACATGTTATAACTTGTACAGAATACAACTTGTACACAACATATATACATACTTGTTTTCAGTGAACGACAACATTTTTTTGTCATAATAAAACTCCATTTATCAATTATTCAATTTTGTCAATTAGGTATTTTTATACTTTATATTTGCATATATGCAAATATAAAGTGTAAAAATTCATTTCATTACCTGATATGGAATTCAAATAAAATCAGTTAAATTTGTACACAAAATGTTAATTAATTAGAATTGTGTGATTTTGTAATTAAAAACTTCTTCGTGTGGACAAGATTTGATTTTGTAATATGGTAGTAAAACTTAAAATTCAATTTTGCGTCACAGATTCAATCGTTTGTCTGTCGGCAGAAGTCAGTATTGTATACTAATTAGTTTACTCAATCCAAATTGAATAATGCAAATAAATTCTCGCATCATGTATATGGCGAGCCGCCGGGAATTTATTCCTTAATTTTTGATAGTAGAAAATCACTTTTGAACATTTAAAAAAAAATAAATACAGGAACGAAAGGAAACTCAGGACAACTGAAGGTGGTAGCGACATTACCAGTATGCATCACAAGAAAAGTCCACTGCAATATTAGTAACAATAGTTCAAAGTATAGGTGAATGAAAAAAAAACAAAGTATATCAGTACACACCTACAATGGCCGAATATTACAATCACAGGCCACAATCCACAAGAGAGCAGCACCAGAAAAACGCAAATGAGAGAATATGACAAACGTAAATAACGATAAAAACTCGGGAAAACGTGATAGCAAAATCTAATGGTAGGGTTAAATAGTTTATGGACACCCAAATATCCCCTTTCTCTATCCCGTTTCCGTATAGAATGTTAAACATACAAATAAAACCCAATACCGATAGACTACTAACTCAAAAATCTGCTTGTCTTTGGGAGTATCAGATTATTTACCAAAAGTGGAATCAAATTTTTTTAGATCTAAGCATTGAAAATTTTTGTTTTCACTGAAATTCATTAAAAAACACTGTTGCTAACAAGAATTCTCAAAATTGTTTGTCCTTGAAAGTTTGGTACCATATTTTTAATTCTTAGTTTTCAGAATTATGTCTGGTATGAAAAAATGGCTGAAATATATGATTGTATGAAAAAAAATTTAAAAATGGTATTCTTGGACAATTTCGGGAAATTTACTCAAGTTGGGACCGCAATAAAATTCCTAAAGCTTATTGTCCATCAGTAGACAATATGCAACAATGCTACATCAAAATTAAATTTTCTAAGTTCCAGTTCTGTTTAAATATTGTTGATATTGACCAAAATGACCAAAAGTGAAAATTTAGCAAAATTCAATGATGCGGAAATTAAAGGTCAAGATGGATGTTGGTTACAACTAAAGATATAACCACTTATCAATGATCATCTGTCTGTGGCATGTATGTGCTGAGATATGATGCAAACAAAAAGAAAGTGGTTGAAAAATTTAAGTCCAACTAAGTGGCAAAATAAGGGAAAAAGGGATTTTTTTTTAAATCAACTTGGGATTCAGTAATGAAATTGTACTGAATATTATGTCGAAATCTCATTGATATTGAGTTGAATTTCAGAAAGTTATTGAAGTACAAAAACTTTTTACATTTGGGTTAACCAAATGTTGACGTCGACGACGCCGACGACGGAATCTATCGATCGCTATATCTCGCCTTCGTGACATTCGTCGCAGACGAGACAAAAACATCTATCTTGAGAGAGAAAAGAATGGGACAACACGTTATTCAGAAAGATGAGTCCAGGAGTATTTGCCGACTGTCGGCTAGCTCACGGAGTCTAGTTTACGGGTAAACAGGGTCGCACTACAGAAGAAAATTCCAACTCAAAACTTCCCAAAGCATTTGGTAAAGAGTCGTCATGTATTTCAGTAGACATCGGCAGTATCAGTGAGAGACCAGTATACGTGTAAAATCTTTGGGTCATTGGATCACAAAGCCAATTTAACAAAATTCGAGTAGAATATCCTGTCAATATCCACTGTTACGTAAAGAATGCAAATATTATATGTTATTCGGGAATCTTCACAGGGGATACGGGTTCATATTCCCTGCTTGTGTTTTAGGGCAAAGACATGGAATATGAACCCGTATACCCCGTGAAGCCTGAATAACTATTATATTTTGCTGGAAGTGCTATAATTTTTTTAAAAGCGTTTTACAATTGTCATTGTCATTTTGCTACCACGGGGATACGGTCTCATATCCCCTGTCACGGTAACCAATCAAATTGCAGGATTCACCTGGATATTTCACTTCAGAATATGCATTAATATACATCTGCAGCTATCTAATTGTACTTACCTGCACCAATATATACCAACACTAGAAGAGGTATTGCAGTCATCTCAGGGGTAATGTTGACGTGTCAGAACTCTACGTCGCAATGGTCTCTCTGGATGAATTTTCCGTATATATTCTCATTTAATGTTTTAATGTGCAGTGGAATGAAAACTAAAACTAATCAGGGTGAAAACCATTACTTTAATGTCTTTCAAAAACACCACATGAAAAAAATATATCATTTGATCTGTATGAATTTGGTGACAACATATGTTTTCGTTCATAAAGTTAACGTTGTTCTCAATCTTGCAGGAATTAAAAATGTGAAATGAATTCTACGATTCCAAACGTGTTAGAGAGGAAGAAAATCGCTCGTCGTTTTTTTACCCGATACCTGAATCCTTTTCCAGGGCGCTTCCCCAGGTGGTAGATAGTGGAATGCCCTAATACTATGAAGGGTAGTCAATGGGGGTGATGACAAAATTACCGAACAGGAGCCAAAGTCCATGAGGCAAAAGGAAAAGGAGATGGCGATCATCGGATAATTGTCGACCGCAATGGTCCTTACCTAGTACAGACATTTCAAAAGAAACAACAGCAGTAGAATACCAAAGAAACAAGGAAAGTGATGATCACAAAAAAAAGTCCAAAGACATGATAAAAACGGCAACAGAGAAAAACAAAGACAAAATAAGGACGTGAGACAGCCACAATGCAAGACAATAAAATAAGACGACATTAAGAACTATGGCACTCATAGTGTGAATTCTCATGAAAACTGGTAGTGACACATGAAGGTGCTCCGGAAGGGTAAGCATGTCCTGCTCCGCTTGCGGCACCCGTCACACTATCAGTGAGTCAATCCAGGGTCGAGTCAAAAACTGGTTATGTCAAATCCGTGAAGACGTGAAATCTAGCTGAAATGTCCGTTTTGATCATATCTGTTAATGATGTCATGGTGACAGCCATAGAATTTCTGAAGGGACGAAAGTAACAAAGGCTGAACGAATCCCTGACCAAGCAGTTTTTGGGAAAGTGTTTTTGCTCTATTAAAAATAGTAATGGTGGATTACATGATACCCCGCCACGTTTCACAAAATTTCGAAGTATCAAGGGCATAACTCCAGAACCCCTTTGACCTCTGAACCCATATTCGAACTTGACCCGAGTTTTGTGATGAACATGCTACATACAAAGTTTGAAGACTGTATGTTATTCCGTTCAAAAGTTATCAGTCGGAAACCTTCGGGTGACGGACAGACGGACGGACAGACGGACGGACGGACAAATGACTGAGGGTATCACATAATACCAAGCCACTATGTGTGGCGAGTTATAAAAAATCACTGTATAAACTACATGCTCGACAGTAAGGGCTGAAGAGGTAGGTATATTGCCGCTCAGAAAGGGAAAGTTCACAATTTGGAAGTTAAAATCATTACGTTTGTCATATAGCTTAGATCTCAAACGTCCATCTTCGTCCATGTATATCAAAAGATCTAAGTAGGAAGCTGAAGTAGGTGTATCAGTAGTTTCTTGAATTTCAAGCTCATTGGGATAAATCTGGTGTGAATATCCCTTGAATTTTAGATTATTAAGAGAAAGTACATCGTCTATGTAGCTGAGGCTGAAATTAAAGGACTGGACTAAATGATTTTTGCTAGTTCCGTATTAGCCCTTGTAAAAACCTGGCCTCATACGAGAAAAGAAAGAGATGGTGGGTTAAACCGGTTTTATGGCGCGCCAAACCCCCTTCCATTGCGATAGTGTATAAAGTTTTACTAAGTTTTATGATAATAGCATTCATCGGAAAAAAATCTTACAAACCCGAAGTTAAATCTCAAACTCGTGATCAGTGAAGTATGAAGTTAGTTTTTGATTATGATTTTTGTTTAACTAATTCCTAATGTGTATTAATAAAGTTTCACGATAAAAGCATACATCTTTGAGAACGCAGGTATTCCAATCTGGTAATAGGAAAAGATAAAACATATTTTGTAAAGAACCACACTGAGTCAAACAAGAAATACAGTGAAAATGACGTGATTAAGATGCTTGAATTTTTGATCGACAACATGTTTGTTGAATGTGGAGGCTGTGTTTTTCAACAGACAATAGGGATTCGTATGGGAACAAATTGTGCGCCACTTTTAGCTGACCTTTTCCTTTTTTCGTATGAAGCAAAGTCTTTACAAGGGCTGATACAACAGAAACAAAAACAACTAGCCCAGACTTTTAATTTCAGCATCAGATAAATAGACGATGTACTTTCTCTCAATAACCCAAGATTTAAAGAATATTTACATCGTATCTACCCCAATGACCTTGAAATTTAAGAGAAAACCGATACACCCGATTCTGCTTCATACCTTGACCTTCTGTTATATATTGACGAATATGGACGTCTGAAATCTAGATTATATGACAAACGCGATGATTTTGACTTTCCGATTGTGAACTTTCCCTTTCTCTGCAGCAATATAGCTGCATCACCAGCATATGGAGTATATATTTTCACAATATTTCACAATTAATTCGTTACTGTAGCGCGTGCAGTACACACAGTGACATTGTGGAAAGAGCAAAAGCACTGTCACAAAAACTGCTGAGTCAGGGATATGTTCAGCCTTTGTTACTTTCGTCCCTTCAGAAATTCTATGGCCGTCACCACGACATCATAGATAGATATGAAATGTCAGTGTCACAAATAAAAACTGACATTTTCACCTAGATTTGACATTACCGGTTTTGACTTTACCCTGGATTGACCCACTGACAGTGTGACGGGTGCTGTGCACAGAGCAGGACATGCTTACCCTTCCGGGGCACCTGGTGTCACTCTTGTTTATTGAGAGTTCACACTGTTAGTGCTTTAGTTTTTTGTGTTGTATATGTAATGTTCGTGTGTTTTGTGGGCATGTGGTGTCTTTGGTCTTCCGTCTTTTGGTGTTCTTGCTTTTGCCTTGTCTCTGGACTTTGATTTGTGTAATCTTGTGCTTTGTTCTTTCGGTATTCTACCGCCGTTGCTTTGACACTTTAACCTGATGGTTAACCTCACTGGGACGAACGGAAGGACAGACCCAAATACCAATTGCTACTACTATCGTAGCTGGAGTATAAAAATGCACAGCTTATCTAAAAAAAATTAATAAGTCCAAAGATGAAAAAATTTCGGCAGCATGGCTTCTAGAAAATTGACAGAAAGACTGCCCACCAACCATTGTAGAGAACCTGCAGTAAAAAGACAAGTTCTACATTTCTGGGAAAAAGAGTAGACTAACCAGGGATCGTATAGGTGAATAATTTTCAAATTTTTGATATTAAAATTGATCTTAAATATAAATATATTAGCGTATACTCAAACATTGAGTATTATACATAGTATTGTAAATATCCAATAGTCAGAGGGCAAACAAAACAGCTGTTGTTTGAGGACCAGTCTATAACTGTTTTGTTATACCTTTTTATATTTAATTATGTTTTTGTCTTTAAAATGTTCTTTATTGGCATATATACATTTACTATATTATGGTATTGCAACTTCCATTTTTTTATACGCTTCGTGTCATTCTCAGACTGAAGAAATCACGTGATACGCGCGTGATGTTAATGAACCAATCAAAATAAGGCTAGTGGTCAACAGATCGCAATTGGTCAACAGACTGAAAACTGTTGACTGGTCAACAGATCGTGTTTAGTTTGTGAAAATGAACAGTTGAATTGTCAATTTGTATTTCTAATGTATTTATATAAAGGAAATATTATAAAGTATAATAAATTATTATATTACATATGTTTGATGATATTGTATGTTTTATGTTTATATGTAAATGCTTTCAACCCTTACGGATAAAACTGTGCATTTCTGAATAAAGATTTAATATACGCAGTAATATCAAACTGTGTA
>MJUU01040509.1:25126-44236 GCA_002080025.1 Modiolus philippinarum
GAACTTAAGACCAATTTAACCCAAGTCCCTCATGTAACCTTATAAATGGGGAACTGTAAATTGCTTATAAAGGGGATTATTATTATTAAACATTATAAGGATATTATGCATAGTAGTCATTGAATAGAAAAAAGAAGGGAAAAGGGGAATGTGTCAAAGAGACAACGACCCAAAAGGGAGCAAAAACAACTCAAAGCCACCATAAGATCTTCAATGAATGGTGAGAAAACCCCACACCCAACGGCAGGTCAGAGTCGGCCCCCAATAAAGAGTAGTCAAGTTCAGCGAAACAAACATCATCCTAGACTCCTATAGACATAAAGTAAACTAACTAGAAAAAAGACAAGACACACAAAGGCTTAATAGATTTCCTGACTTGGGACAGGCGCAAACCTGCTGCGGCGGGGTTAAACTAGTTTTATTTGGCCCAAACCTTCCCCTGAAGCATGCAATACAGGTCATTAAATGGTATTTAGATGGACACCTAATTGTTTGGGCTTAGGTGAATACGTATAAGGGTAAACATGATTGCTATGAGGTAATATTATGAAGATATCATGTATAATTGCTGAGCAATGGACCTAAACACAAAACTTAACCGATGTCACTCAAGTGTGAAATGTAGGTCATGGACACCTAATTGTTGGTGCTGTATGTAGTACTCATCAAGATGAATTTTATAATGCCATATCATAAAGATATCAAGTATAGTTATGAAAAAAAGGACCTAAACGCAAAATTTAACCAAAGTCACTCAACCATGAAATGTAAGTCATGGACACATAATTGTTGATGCTTCAGTTAGTACTTATAGTGTTTTTTGTGTTTTTTTTTAGTGAGTGGGTATCCGAGATGGCCATACAGCTCATTGAGGTTGTTGCAGTTGGGGTTGACATGTGTGTTATGGTCTCGTGTTCATTTACTCCATATCCTTTCATAAAATATTTAATACAGGAGTTTGTCTTTTATTGCAGTGTGGAGTTGGTAAAACAATTCCCCGTGGTAGAGATGTATGCTCTTTATTTTTCTTGGATATGGTGTACTTGTACATGAGATAATATCTCATGTATAAACTTTGTTCAATTACTATTATTTAAATATATGTATATTCTAAAATCGAAGGATTAACTCCCGCCATCGTAGTTTTGTCCTAAAATATATATTTGATATAACTGATTGTTCGGATTTCGTTTGGTCTTATGCATTTTAAACATTTTTGAAATTATGGATTTCCTTTATTTGGGTTCTAGTGCTGCTGATGAGGAGTGGGTTTCCGAGATGGCCATACAGCTCATTGAGGTTGTTGCAGTTGGGGTTGACATGTGTGTTATGGTCTCGTGTTCATTTACTCCATATCCTTTCATAAAATATTATAAATGTGAATGCTATGATGAAATTTCATACAGATATCATGTATAGTTGTTTAGAAATGGACCTAAACGCAAAATTTAACCAAGGTCACTCAACCATGAAATGTAGGTCATGAAGACTTAATTGTTGGTGGTTTTGGTAGTTCTCATAGAGGTGAATATTATAAGGCAATATCATAAAGTTTACTTGCATAGTTGCTGTGAAATTCAGGTCATCGACACCTAATTTTTAGTGCTTTGAAAACTAAGGAGTATCTCCCTCATGCAAATCTCTGTCCTTAGCTGATTTTGGCTTTACGTTTAGATCATTTGGTTATTTGTTCTCTATCAGTTTTTAAACATTTTTGAGTCAATGGTCTTCCAAACGTTTAGATTTTATCTGCACTGAAGAGACATAAGTTGTCGAAATGCCCATATGCAGAATTTAAAATCACAGTTACTTCGGTATTTAGTCATTGAGTAGTACTTATTAAGATGAATGTTATGATGCAATATCATAATGGTATTATGTATAGTTGATGAGAAATGGACCTTAACGCAAAATTTATCCAAAGTCGCTCAAGTTTGAAATGTATGTCATGGACACCCAATTGTTACTGCTTTGGGTAGTACACATTAAGGTGAATGTTATGTTGCAATATCATAATGGTATCATGTATAGTTGATGAGAAATGGACCTAAACGCAAAATGTAACCAAACTCGCTTAAGTGTGAAATGTAGGTCATGGACACCCAATTATTAGTGGTTTGGGTAGTACTCATTGAGGTGAATGTTATGATGCAATATCATAATGGTATCATGCATAGTTGTTGAGAAATGGACCTAAACGCAAAATTTAACCGAAGTCACTCAAGTATGGTCACCCAATTGTTAGTGCTTTGGGTAGTACTCATTTAGGTGAATGTTATGATGCAATATCATAATGGTATTATGTATAGTTGATGAGAAATGGACATAAACGCAAAATTTAATCGAAGTCACTCAAGTGTGAAATGTAGGTCATGAACAATAATATTTAGTGCTTTGGGTACTACTCATTGAGGTGAATGTTATGATGCAATATCATAACGATATCACTTCAGGTTACTTAAGTATGGGCCTAAATGCAAAAATTAAAAGCGGGACGTACGCACGTACGTACTTATGTACGTACGGACGGACAAGGGTAAATCTATATGCCCCCATCCACTTTCGTGGCGGGGCATAAAAATAGTACTCGATATACATGTATGATATAAGGGCATCAACTGAACTCTGTGAAGAACAGAATTTAATTCACGAAAAAGATTTCTCCAACAAAACATTTTATATTAAGTAAGTTATGAAAGTTTGATAGTTGAAGTGTAGTATGACTAATACTCTAACTGATTATGTTTTGATATTTTTGCTTGACAACCTGCAACATAATGAGTTGCCGACTTCTGAATTTATCTGCCAGTGCAACAATTACTTCTTTGTCTTTACTGATAGTAATGTTAAATATGTCCACACCGGTGTTAAAAGCACATATCTCATTTCCAGTTTCACGATGCCACAGACGGATAGTACCATTACTAGAGCCGGAAACAATCACTGTATTATCATCTGACATTGCAGAACATAAAACCTATAAAAGCAATATATAACAATTACTTAACTTTTTCCATTAAAAGATGTCTCCGGAATATCTAACTAAAGTAAAAAAAAGTCTAGTTCTCAATATACGAGAAAAATTACTTGGTCGCTATCCAAAGCTTTTTTTTTAAAAGTGCATTTTAAAGTGTTAACGGTAGTTGTGTTAAACTATATCAAGACTTGGTACTGGATTTGGCTTTCTATTTCGATATTTTTGGAAATGAGTACTTCTTTTTGGACTACTTTTGGATTATGGCTTTCCATATTATTTGATTTTAATGCTGCTGATGAGAGGTTACTCCTTGAAACACATGTACAGCATAACGAAATTAACTGTTTTTATGCAACTTCGGTATTTTTGTATTTATAACTGGATAAAACATCTGACATCTAATTACATAATACATTTGTCTACGTAGAGATGAATTAATTAGATGTTTCAGTAGCTTAGAGCAGATAGAACAGATAATGCTTACTCTTCCAAACATTTGGTAATGATCTAAGTTTTTAGGTCATTTTGTTGCCTCTATTTTATTTATTATATATTTTGACCATTATAATTTCCTCTACGGCAAGTTAAATGCAACCTCAGTAACATCATACGTATACAACGCTCGGATCTGTTGGTTTTCCCTTTTATTTTTATTTATTATTTAGACTTTTTCATGTCATTATTATTTTTATTTTATTTAAGGCACACTGCCTACAGCCTCTTAAGAAATTTATATGAACGACAGCACATAATAGTAATCACAATACGAAAAATTCAGAATGATTACAAAATTCATTTCAGTGGAGATTTCTTAGAATCGGATGTTATATGGGTGGCATACTCACTGGGGTCGAAGTGCGTATCGAGAATTTTCTGATTTATGTGAATGGCATTTAATTTCTATAGATGCGACTCGATTTAATGCCTTATTGGCGTCAATGTGCACCTTTTTGCAGCCAATTTCTTTTTAACGCCAATAAGGCACTTAATCGAGTCGCTTCTAAACAAAAACATTTAGCCCAGTCCTTTAATTTCAGCTTCCGCTACATAGACGATGTACTGTCTCTTAATAATCCTAAATTCAAGGAATATTTACACCAGATCTATCCCAATGAGCTTGAAATTAAAGAGACTACCGAAACACCTACTTCGGCTTCGTATTTAGATCTTTTAATTTACATTGACGAAAATGGACGTTTGAAATCTAAGCTGTATGACAAACGTGATGATTTTAACTTCCCAATTGTGAACTTTCCCTTTCTGAGCAGCAATATACCTTCCTCTCCAGCCTATGGAGTGTACATTTGACACTTGATTCGTTACTGTCGCGCATGCAGTTTATACATTGACTTTTTAGTTAGAGCAAAAACACTGTCCCAAAAGCTGCTTAGTCAGGGATTTGTTCAGCCTTTGTTACTTTCATCCCTTCAGAAATTCTATGGCCGTCACCATGACATCATTGACAGATATGACGTGTCTGTGTCCCAAATGAAAACGGACATTTTCAGCTAGATTTCACGTCTTCACGGATTTGACATAATCGGATTTGACTCAACCCTGTATTGACTCACTGATAGTGTGACGGGTGCCGCTAGCGGAGCAGGACATGCTTACCCATCCGGAGCACCTGATGTCATTCCTGGTTTTCATGGGAGTTCACGCTGTCAGTTCTTTAGTTTTTCGTGTTGTCTTGTATATCATACTGTATAATTTTAGTTTTGTCTTCGTGAGTGATGTTTGTATTACCGATTTGTCCTTGTGAATGTTTGAATACTATAGAGATTTGCAGAAGCTTTTCAAAATTTTACCTTGGTGCTGTTTGAGGGTTAGAGAAGTAACATGTGCCATGGATTTTAATTGGTTTTGTCTAAGGGTTAGAAAATGACATTAACCAATCCGCCACCAATAAGATCTTTAAAAACAATATATACCTCACTGATAGTGTGACGGGTGTCGTTAGCGGGGCAGGACATGCTTACCCTTCCGGAGCACCTGATGTCACTCTCGATTTTTCATGGGAGTTCACACTATGAGTGCCTTAGTTCTTAATGTTATCTTTTTATTTCCGTGCATTGTAGCTGTCTCACGTCCTTGTTTTGTCTTTGTTTTTATCTGTTACCGTTTTTGCCATGTCTTTGGACTTCGATTTTTGTAGTCATCGCTTCCCTTGTTCCTTCGGTATTCTACTGCCGTTGTTTCTATAGAATTAAATGCCATTCACGCAAATAAGGAAATTCTCGATACGCACTTCGACCCCAGTGATACTTTTGTGAATATTGACATCTTATGTATATGTCTAATCATAGTAACATCAGTCATTGCTTTTCCATTTTGCATAAGGAGAGACTTTTCATTGCAAATTTATTTTTGTGTAATTATGCATGGAAATTGCCCACACGTATTACAATCATTCAGAAAATGTGTTCTTTCTGTTAGATTGTTCGTCTTTTTCGCTTTATTACTTTTAAGAAAGGATTTTAAAAAAAAATCAAACAGTTACACATCAAGAAGTATACAAGCTGTTGAAAAAAGTGCAAAACGCATAAGCATTAAAATCAATGGCCATAAACTGGCCTTTTGTTTTCCGAAAACACAAAACAAATCATCCATTGTAATGTGCATTTTTTATCAAACCATTTCAATAAAAGACAGATTAAAAAGTGTAAAATCGATCGACCCAGCATTCATTCCTTTCAACAATTGAGACAGGTATTTAAAAAATTCTTTTTGCTTGTTTTTTATGCTTTTGTTTGTATATATATATATATATTTGTTTTGTTTTGTTTGTTTGTTTGTTTCAACTTTTTGGTTTTGTTTGCGTTTGGTTTAGGTGTTGTTCTGTTTTGCTTTGTTTTTCATTTTGCCTTCAATTTTGCCATTACGTTCCGTAGCTTTTGTAGAAGTAGAGATGGAGTCAAACTAGTTTACAAAACAGTGAGTAATTTGTTTGCAATGTTATTTGATGCGCTTTCTCCATTATTAAAAAGACGCAGTTATGTGCATATATGTAGTTTTCTAGAAATGAATTTTATACCAAATAACAGTTATTATTTGTTTAAAGCAGTATGGCCATGTGTAATGAACAAAAAAGTTATACACAATATCCGCAAAATAAATTATAAAATGAAGTCAGTTGGACAAACTGACAAACGTGAAAATTTTGACTTCGCAACTGTGAACTTTGCCCTTTAAATAAGCAATATACCTCATCATCGTATGTAGTGTATATTTCACAGCTGATTCGTTACTGTAGAGCTTGTTGTTAAAACAGTGACTTTGTGAAAAGAGCAAAAGCACTATCACATAAACTGCTAAGTCAAGCCTCTAGTTGTTACTTTCGTTCCTTTAGAAATTCTATGGCCGTCACCACGACATCATAGATGGACATGAAATGTTGGTCTCGCAGATTAGAACAGACATTTCCAGCTAGATTCACGTCTTCCAGAATTTGGCTTAACCGATTTTGACTTTATCATGATGGACCCACTGACAGATTGACGGGTGCAGTATACAAAGCGCCTGTTGCCAATGTATTTGGGAGCTCACATTGTTAGTGCTTTAGTTTTTAGTGTTGTATTTGTGGTATTCATGTGTTTTGTGGGTGTGAAGTGTCTTTAATCTTCTGCCGTTTTGTGTTTTCGTTTTTGCCTTGTCTCTCGACTTTGATTTATGTAATCTTGAGCTTTGTACCTTCAGTATTCTACTATCACTCATAATGTAACTACTTTAACCAAAAAAGAGATAACAATAAACACCAACAATGACCATACATTACAATTACAAGCCACATTCACCCAGGAACTGCACAAGAAAAACGCAAATGAAAGACAAAATACAAACTCAAACAACTCGAGACGGTCAGATCCGGCACCGACAGAAGTATTAATTTAAATCGTCAAACGAAATACAAGATTATACAAAGAATAATTACATAAAGACGAGTTTACAGACATTTATAACAAAGACAATGACCTACTCGTACATTATGCATATGGTACTTTGTATAGTATGGTTCAAAATGCAAATGCTTTTTATTTCTCTTTGTGTTAGAACTTCCGTGAGATTCTTTTGAATGCATATATGGGACCATACAAAACAGTGATCAACTTATTTCTATTTTCAATGATAACAGCAGGTATATTGACGATATCCTTACTATTGACAATCCTCAGTTTTTAGATTATGTCGACATCCTTTTCCCACAACAACTGAAACTTAATAATGCTAATAATGATTCTAAAATTGCCCTTATCTGGATCTAACTATCATCGTTGACTCTGGTAAAATAAAAACTAAAATTTACGATAAAAGGGATGATTTTGATTTCAGTATTACTAATTTCCCTTTTCTTGACGGCGACGTTCCTCTAGCCCCATCCTACGGAGTTTATATTTCTCAACTGGTACGATTCGCACGCGTTTGTTCTACTCTTGACGACTTCAATGAACGTAACCTTACTACAACTTCAAAACTTTTGCAGCAAGGTTACAGATTTCATAAATTGTTAAATACATTTAAAAAGTTTTATCGAAGATATGAACATTTGATATCTTAATATAATGTCACTCGCAAACAGCTTATTACTAAGGGCATCTCCCATCCTCGATTTCACGGTAATGTTGTTAAAAAATGCCAGGAACTGATTAAAAATCCAGAAAAACTGGGACGTAACTTACATTCTTTACGCAATAGGGGATATCGACAGGATATTCTACACGTGTCCGTTAAATTAGCTTTTGGATCCAGTGACCTGAGGATTTTACACACATACTGGCCACTCACTGATACTGCCGATGTCTACTGAAATACATGATGATTCTTTACCAAAAACCATTGGGAGTTTTGAATTTGATTTTTCTTCCGTAGTGCGACAATGTTTTACCAGCAGACTAGGCTCCTTGAGCTAGCCGGCAGTTTAGCGGCGAACACTCCTTGACCCATCTTTCAAAATTACGTTTTGTTCCCCCTATTTTTCTTTTCTCGATTGTGGTCATGGAGTTAGTAGTCTACCTGTATGGGTTTTATTCGTATGTTTATTATACTATAGGGAAACGGGACAGAGAAAGGGGAGGTTTGGGTACCCATAAACCGGTTTAACCCTACCTCTGGCTTTTGCTAGTGCCGGTGCCAAGTCCGGCTGTCCCGAGTTCCTATCGTTGTTTACGTTTGTCTTTTGTATTTTTATTGTGGTTTTTTTCTTTGTGCAGTTCCTATTTACTTTGTGGCATGTTGCTTTGTTTTTCGGCCATTGTAGGTGTTTCCTGTCATTTTTTTTTATTCTATACATGTAAAGGGCTATAATTTGAAGGATATACCATTGATTTTTCATACAAAAATTAAAAAAAAACAGTAGTGTGGATATGTTATAAAAAGATCCCCACCGAAATATGTAGATAAATAGAAAAAGAAAATTGAAATATGACATGAAAAACAGAAACCGAAATCCTTTGACAGCATAATTAATATTACTTGTGTTTATAGTTTTTTTACCTCATCGGTGATTGAAAAAGTCCTGACAGCTTTTTCTGCTTCCATATCCCAAACCTTTACTGTGTTATCGGCTGCTGTTGATATTAAATATTTACTATCTTTTGAGAGTGTCAAAGCTCTAACTTCCCTGCTATGTGCGTGAGTTCCTCGTGCTGACAATCGTCGTTCGACACGACCGGTCCGTAGGTTCCAAATGATAATTTGTCCAGACCTCGATCCAGTGCATACATTGTAGTGCGGTAAAATAACAGTGCACTCGGGGTTAGCATCGAGGCGTAATGTGGTCGCTTCTTTTGCTGTGAGATCATTCGATTTCATGTCTAAAACTATAAATTCTGCAAAGCCATCAGATGAGTTGACAAATCCTGCTACACAATAACGATCGTCCTGGGATAATGAGATGAAGGAAACAAAATCGTTTTTTCCAACTGGAAAATCATAAACTATTTCTTTGATTTTTTGGTTTCCTACGACATCCCATGCTTTAATACGCGTAGAATTACCATATCTATCAGAGCATCCAAAAACAATCTTATCTGAGTCTGACATTGCACATAATACTGAGCATTCTTCCCCTACTCCCATGTCTAACGGATTGCCTGTCAACACATCCCATATCTGAAAATATTAATTTTTGTAATAAGATCATATGGTGATCATTCTTCTGGAATGCAATCTTAAAAGAGAGCCTTCTTATTTGTATATCGCAAACAAACATTATGTGTGAATTGTTTTTTAAAGGACCAATAGAAAATAACTGCTAGTTCCATAAGGTTTATCCCAGAAATTAGTACATCGGTGCTCAACCGACAACATATTTTATTCAGAAACTTGCAATGTAAAAGAGGGGATAACCGGAAACATCTGTAATGGCTGAAAATTACAATCACATGCCACAATCTATCAGGGAACTACAGGGGAAAAACAAAAAATAGACAAGAGGCATTGATCTGTCCTTTGCTGCTAATTTTGGCTTTTCGTTTAGATCTTCTTGGTTATCTGTTCGCTATCAAATTTTACTAATTTAAGATTATGGTCTTCCAAATGTTTTGATTTGATCTGCACTTAAGCGACATAAGTAATCGTAATGACCATATGAAGAAGCTAATTTTACATGAACTTGCATGGATATAATGTTATTTATTTCCACTGGATCAATGTCTTCCCTGGTGGACTGTAGTCTTAGAGGGCATTGACAAAACCAAGTAGTAAGTACTTCGGAGCTGACCAGAAACAGATTCTAATGAAAAAACTTTCAATATCTTAACTTAGAAATATTAATACCCCAATTTAGAAAATTATACTTAAAACTAAGGAATACCTCCCTGGTGTATAGCTCTGCCCTTAGCCAATCTTGTCTTTTCATTTAGATATTTCGCTTAATTGTCCTCCAGCAGACTGTGCAACTATCTGGATATTGGTCTTTTAAATGTTTTCATTTAACCTGCACTGAAGAGATATAAGTTGTTGGAAAGGCCATATGCAGAAACTTAATTTACGGTTTCTTCGATATTTTTTTATTACCACCTTGGCTTTATGCCTCTGCTGGTGAACTGTTAGTCCCTAGGGGTGTTATCAATCCAGAAGTCAATACTTTGGTGCTGACCAGAAGCCTGATTTTATTCCGAAACTTATTATATATAAAGTGTAAAAATATGCTTAAAAGTAAATAGTACCGTTCTAATGCAAAATTCTGTCCTTAGATAATTTTGGCTTTTCATCTAGAATATTTTGGTTATTTGTTCTCCATTACATTTTAGAATTTTTTTGTTTTATGGTCTTCCAAAAGTAATCATTTGATCCGCACTGAAGAGAAATAAGTTGTCGAAATGGCCATATGTAGAAACTTAATATATAGTTACTGAGGTATTTTATAATTTAATTTCCAAAACACAGTGACAAGTCAATGAGAAAGTTTATTTGTGTTAATGAAATATGAGCTTAGCTTATAGCGGATTAATAGGTATGAAAATAAAACAAGAATGTGTGTCTGACGGACACAATGCCCAGCTCGCAACTGAACAATGCTTTATTTGGTAATCAGTAAAGCATGAAGTTGGTTGCGTTTGTTAATACTTATCCCGATTTTGTTTAAGTATATCCTAATGTGTATTTATTTAAAGACCTGCTATGAGCATTTCTTTTGTGATTCAAGAAGCTTTAAACCTCGGACTATTCCATCTCTCTTTTTTTCATCTTATTTGATCCTCTCGATTTCGAAGCACTTTAATTGATAATTTATCTCAAATTACTTACTTACCCCGAATTATTTACCTCATAAATTTTTGTGCATATTCATTCATATATATGCTTAACTTTGATATGTTTCACCTAGATATTAGATGAAGTTAAAAGTTTCATGTGGGAAAAATTTTCAAGGATCGAACCTGTGCTACTTTTCTGTAATATTAAGGTTTTCAATGGACTTTTATGATACGTCACGACTGCCATCGCAAGTTAATGAATATATGTAAGAAAATGTATTTAAATGAACAACAGATTGATAACTCCTGTAATTCTTAAAAATACAATCTAATCGATATTTATATAATAAAGGTAAACAAATATCTGAAATAAGATCAATATAAAAGAAAACTTTTTCGTAAGCAGAACAAAATACATTTATTAACTAATTGATATATGTAGCCTAAACATACTGATTTAAATAAAAATGAGTAAACATTTCTATTTCAATTGCGGGATGTCAGCATTTTGTTTTAGATGTATATACTTTTTTATTTTTCATATTCGGTGGTATTTTTTATAGTTAGTTAAAGTATATTTCAGAGTAATTAATTGAATTAAAGTGCTTTGTAAGAAAAGGGGTGGTAAGAATGCCTTCGCGCTGCGCGCTCAGGCATCTTGACCATTCAATTAATTACTCTGAAACATACTTTAACTATTACATAGAGTTAAATGATAATAGCATTTATCCTTCACATAAAAGAAACTTTAAATAATGGGTAAACATCATATCACCCCCTTTTTAAATAAAGTTGGTTGCATGGATAAACTTTTATTATGATTTTTGTTTAATCATACCCTAATGTGTATTAATATAAAGTTTCATGATAATAGCGTACACCCTTCAAGGAAAAAACCTAAACCTGAGAGTAAACTTCATACTATCCCCTCTTTTCGGGTTCAGTGAAGCATGAGGTTGGTTGCATGGGTAAATCTTTATTATTGTATTTGAATAAAGTTTAATGACAATTGCATATATCCTTCCAGAAATGAAACTTCAACCTTCGGGTAAACTCATACTATGTCCCTTTTCTGTGATCAGTGAAACATGAGGTCGGTTACATTGGCAATTTTTTATTTTCATTTTTGTTAAGTTATACCCTACATTGCATACAACCTTCACAAAAACGAAACTTCAAACTGAGGGTAAACCAACTTGGAATGAATGATGGATGAACGAACAAATGAACGAACTGAGTAACGGACAAACGGACAAATAAACGGACAGACCCAAACACTATATGCACCTACTTTCGCACTCGGCGCATTAAAACCAACATTACAGGACCATTTTAATGATGTACAGCGTAATGTCCGATTATAACTACTTTAGAGTAAGATGGCATAACAAAATGCATAGAAGTTCAATGAAACACGTGGGTCGCCTGCAATATATATATTGAATAATTCCTGTAATAGAATAATAAAGTCAAATAATAGCATGAAAAGGGGGAAAATATCAGTAAAGTAGATTAAAATACAGAACTCTTAATGAGGGGTTCCAATATAACTGAGGCATACCCCCAGATTACGAGAAGCTAAATGAAAATGTCCAATAAAACATGGAAGTTTAAAACAAAGTGAAAAATAAGGAAAATAAAAATGCATGCTGCAAATCTGCAGGTTATATAACTAAATGAAGCATTTCTACAAGTTTTGCTGAAAAGTACCAGGCGGTTTAGGACAAATTGTGGATAATGGAGGCATACTCTTATGACTCCTAGAAACCTAATAAGTCAAAGTAAAATGATAGCTTAAAAATCTGAAGAAAAAAATATACAAAACAAATTTACAATATAAATGGGGGGAAATAACAAAATTACCGAAAAGAGTTGTCAATAGCTGAAGTCCTTGAGACAAAAAGACAAATCAAGTGGAAACCACCTGAAAAATTGTCGACCATAATGGTCCTGACTTGGAATAGCCATTTCTAAAGAAATGTTTGGTTCAACCGATTTAATGGCATGCCAACCACCCCCCCTCTCTTCCATTGCGACAGTGTCCGACAGCAACGCAACAGCAACCGCCATTGAACGGTCGTAAACAGTTAAAAGAAATAATAATCATTCCAGTACTGAGTAAAAAGGAATCTGGAATCACAGTTCGGACCGAAATTCCAATTTTTTCCACAAGGGACTACTATCTACTAAAGAACTTTTTCAATGATCGTTTGAGGCGGAATTTTTTTTGAAGCCTTGATTATTAAGGCGGTCATGAATATAACTATATCTGTATAATTTGTTCTAGCTCTCGCGTAACGAATCAACTGTGAAACTACGTAAGCAAGAGGAGCTTGAATATTACTGTCAATGTTAGGAAATTTGATAATTTTGAAATTAAAATCGTCCCTTTTTCATGAATATTAGTACTGATATGTCCGTTTTGCGTCGTATTTGAGATGTAAGTTCAAACAAGGTGTAGATCTAGTTCGTGCGGATATATTAATGGGATTCATGTAGCAAAAGATGCGTTATTGATGGAAAGAACAAATCAATAAATTTAGAAGTGAGAAGTGAAGGATCTAGCATCTTTTATTTTATGATCTTTTACGAGTCCATGAAGAAATTCAGTCTTGACGCATTCCTACAAGTCAAGATGAAAAGTATCCAGGGAATTAGGAAGAGTTACGGATAATGAAATCATGTCCTTAAGACTAGAACTAGCTCAAATGACTTAGTCCAGAGATAGCTTGAAAATCAAGGAAATAAAAATAACAGAAAAAACAAAATGCATTGTGGACATCTACAATATACAATGAAGCATTGCTGAAGCTTTCGGTTCGGTTCACACTTACTTGATTGAAAAGTATCAAGCGGTTAAGAATTAGATACGGATAAAATTTTGAAGCCATACAGACGGACGAACAGGTGGACAGAAGGGCAGACAGAAAAAAAGACGACACATGGTCATTCCTATATTTGTAGATAATGCAATAGGTACAAGGTCACGCAAACATGGACCAAAATACAAAAGTACAAATAGTTAGAATCGATCTTTCTGGTTTTACATAAATTCACACTTTTAAATAATTTTTTATTTGCTATTTACAGATATTGTCATTTTGTAAACTTTAATTTGTTGTTTGTTTTTGATTATTTTTGTATTTTACCTGTAATTTCTTTGCTGCCATGCCCTTTCTTTCGTGAAATGCATTGACATCTAGATCATCGTTCACAGTTCCAACCAATAATTGTCCATTACAAGCCAAATGCAGGTTTGAACATCCATTATTTGCTCCAATCATTGTCTTTAGCAACTCACCAGTCTTAAAAAAAACAAAAATATTGTTAGAGTGCTTAAGACAATAGATAACAAAAAATACGAAAGAATGCCTTTTAGCACTCAGAACACATAGAAACGAGGATTATTTTGGAGAATTTTTATTTATAGCTTTTCGTCATATAATTAACAAAACTATTAGTATCTTTCATCTTTTCAAGCACTTGATTAAATGTTGAGCAACACATATTCCAAATTCAATTTTTTTATTCTCAGATTTTAAAATGATTTTGAAGATACTAATAGAAACTTTCTTTCTCATCTCCTTAATCTACTTTATGTTTTTTATAACATTTTCTGAATGTGTTGGAAATAAAATCCAATGCATCATCTAACCTTTATCCAAAACTTATTATTTATCTTATGACTAACCTAGCATCATGTTTATTCACTCTAATTGCTAATATTTGAGGAAAAGATATATATTTTCCTTATACAAAATTATATAAAAAATTTGAGATGTTATTTTGAATGTGTCTCATCACAGCTTATTTTCCTTATGTTCATTTATTAATTGTAATTTTTGTTACCTACCTCCATATTCCAAAACTGAGGTGGGCCTTTCGTTGAACCTGTAATCACAGTTTGTTTATCATCATGTATTATACAACAATCAACATTGGCAATGCCTCCTTTGATTCCCGCTGAGGTGGTTCCGTCCGCAGTATATGTCATTGTGTTCTCTGTTTCTTTGTAATTATTGACATGGAATGTTCTGATCTACAATTGATAGATTACTATTATAGGGTTAAATACATGAATATTGGGGAATATTGTCCCGAGTAGAGTTTTATATTGCACAAGCTTGCGAGTGCAGTATATATTCTACGTCGGATAATATTCCTCAATATTCATGCAATAACCCTTTTATTGTATAGCAAAGCTTAAATTTTGTTAATTAGGGAGTTTTTGTTGTCAATGACGTCATGAAATTTAAGTCATATTTGCATTTTGGAAATTTATTGCACGCTTACTTTTGGTTGCTTTCTTAGGGAAATATTATGTTGCTATACAATAAATATAATTACTACATACAAACAAATGAAACCGAGATATTCAATACTACAAAAAGGAAGTTGCAAAATTTGTACGGAAAAAGATTAATCTTTCAGTAAACATAAACGCGAAAGTTTGGTCGAATGGTCGAACCCCTCAAGTCAACAAAGAGAGACATGCGATAAGTTCATCAACTCCAAAATAAGTAACATGATAGTCAAACAGTCATTTTTTTTTGTAATTTTCAGTTTTTGGATGATTTCAGCTTGGTTGACTAAATGGGTTTTGATACCATATCATATCTTAGCAGACAGGTCCAGCGGTGATGGACTCATATATACTCCGTATATTAATCATTTGTCAACCCCGCACATATAAATAAACCACATCGGCATATCTTTTGAACAAAAATCAACTGGAAAACAAAAAATCCTGTGGAATAATACGGGATTATGAAGTTTTGGTATAATAAGTAGTTCCAAGTCTATGCACAGGAGAGCGTTTTGACATAAGTAAATACTCCATCAATTCTCATATAAATTACTTCTTAATAACTCTTCACACTGTAAGGATTTGACAAAAATTAATATACTGGATAATTCAAAACATCATGAATTCTAATTTTACACAGTAAACTAATTTTTCATTTTGTTTAAGAATTTAAATACCTGTTGAATAGACTGCTCTGTAGTGCTTCTGTTGTTTATGTCAAAATCGTAAATTGTTTCAATCATACTCCCCATTCCTGAGGCGAAATCATAATCAGAAGTAGCTGATTCTCCGGGAAGCATTGTAGGTTGACCTCCCATTATATTACCACCGTATGTTTTGGATGAGGAACTTAATTGATCAGATATGCTGTAACCTGTCTTGTTTTGTTCACTTTCGTTTGTTTGATAATTGATTTGATTTTGTGCTGTAGACAGTTCTAAACTAGACATTCCAGATCCGCTGTTAGCAGCAACACAAGACACAGTATAGCCATTTCTTCCGTC
This sequence comes from Modiolus philippinarum, assembly GCA_002080025.1. Classification (NCBI taxonomy): domain Eukaryota; kingdom Metazoa; phylum Mollusca; class Bivalvia; order Mytilida; family Modiolidae; genus Modiolus; species Modiolus philippinarum. The sequence continues at coordinate 41,108 of MJUU01040509.1, forward strand.
CCCAGCCGTACCAGGTGAAGAAGATTTTATAATTTGTTGTGCACCATTTTCAATTAAATATCGTTCTTCATTGTCCACCTGAATGAAATTACAATTTTACAGTAATTATTTTAGATACTACATATTGAGGAAACACAACCATTATACTATACTGACAGAAAAGAGGCCGAGACCAAACGCACGGAAACCAATTGGAAAGTGTTTGTTTTTAATAAGCATCTTTTTTATTAGTCTTAAAAGATATGCAGGAGAAGAGACCCATTGAAATATTTTATCAACAGAAATTTCATACCAAAGAAAAGAAATCAAGTCAAAAGTTACATGCAATCGATGATGGATATCTTCCTTAGAAAGATATTACTTAGAATTATGCCGTTATCTAAAAGGAATAATGGTTATCAAATAACAAAATACGTAAATTTCTGTAAATTTAGTTTATGTATATTGTTATTTTGACAACTAATGTCTCTTCAGTGCAAATAAATTCTAAACATTTGGAAGAACATACACTCAAACATGTTTGAAACCTGACAGAGAACAAATAGCCAAATATGATCTCAATGGAATGCCAAAATCAGCTAGGGACAGAGCTTTGCATGAGCGAGATACTCCTTAGTTTTCAACAAAATTTACAAAAATTTTGATATTGTAAGTTCCCAACTAATATAGGCCTTCGTTTCAGCACCGAAGTACTGACTACTGGGCTGATAAATTCCCTCGAGGACTAACAATCCACAAGCAGTGGCATCGACCCAGTGGTAACAGATAACAAAATACTGAAATTACTGTTGATTTAGTTTCTGCATATGGCCATCTCCACAAATTATGTCTCTTCAGTGCAGATAAATTCTAATCATTTTGAAGAGCATAAACTAAAAGATGTTTGAAACCTGACAAATAATTTAAACAAGATAAGATATGGGTAAACCCATATCCAAGGATACTCGATTGTTCACATACCTGTAATACCTGTACAATTTTGAAAAGGATCATATTCAAACAAACAAAAACAAAACAAAACAAAAAGATGCGTTTATGTTTATGAATTTTTTAATTTTATTTCTATAGGGTTCATTTCTTTGGCTTCTTGTCGTAAGCTCTCAGGATCAGCATTAGCCCTTTCTGTTTCTTAGCAATATGGAAAATTCGGGGGGAGGGGGTCAAAACTGCACATGTACTAGATAATACACAGTTAGGTTTTTATTTGATTTGAATTGAATTAAATGCCTGTCAATATCTAGAGACATACAGAGATTAGCAACTACTCGAAATCGTTAACCGATCACGCATGTAAACTCGCTTCAATGATGCAACACAATGGCCTTGGATCCTGGCCCGTTTGCTGTCGCTGCACCAGGCCTTGTGCGGTAGCCAGCTTTGGTCAGGATCCCAGGCTAGCAACACCAGAATCCGTTCGGAACTCCTCGTAATTTTAGTCAAAGTTAACCTGTACGGGCACAATGTTCCGATGGTAAAGTTATTTTTTTACTGATGCAGCGTCCTTTAATAGTTATGCTTACCTGATATTACAATTAATATCCATGACAATTTATCAATATTCAATAAAAAAACGTTTCGTTGACATTTCTGTACAGTTTTAATTAAAATTAGAGGTATTGGGAATTAAAAATCGACTTACCTCACGGGAAAACTCGCACATGCGTGTTATTACCGATTTTTACAACGGATTAACTAGGAGTTTCTAATCTTTGTCTCTGCAACATGTAATACAATTACTAATTTGACAGATATTTGCGAACATAGGGGTCTTTTCTATTTCAGTTTGTTTGCTGTTTGTTTGTTTGTTTTTTTTCACAATTCTAATTATTATTTTAGATAATAATAATAATATGACTTTTTAAACATTATACATTTTTATTCAAATCAAAGTGGACTAATATTATACGGAACGATTAAGGATTTTAAAAGAAAAGACATGGCCATATCTTTTATTTCTAAAATTAATTGATATATGCTGTATATCCATAATGAAATATTTCCGCTCAAACTATGTTGGTATAAGTTAACTAACATAGATGTAGACAGGAATTAAAGATCCTTCCTTGATAAACCGGAGTTTTCTTTGTACACCGTGCTTCAAATAAATAAATTAGTGAGGTACTACAAAGTGTACTTTTATTAAACCATTTCAAACGATGGTTTTTAGTTCTTAAACTATTACGTTCTGAGTATGAAGTATTGGTTATCCATTGTTAATGCCAAACGCATTGCCATTGCAAGAACAGCATTAGAATTTCAGTATTTTTTACCTTGAGGAATGCAGTATTTTGATATCACAGTCAGTGCAGTGAATTTAGTATGATAAAAACATTTAATATATATAAAAAAACAAATATTTCCATGTAAATTCTTATAATAGAAATTTAAATTAACAAATTTCAGAATTGAAAGACCATCATATCTATATATTATTCTATTTAATGAAAATTTATACTTTTTAATTAGATCAAGTATTAAAGTAAATATGATGTAATCATAAATATGATAATTATTGGTCGATTTTAAAAACACAGAATTTAAAGAAAAGATAACTCAACTACATAACGATCAATAGACAATCAATAATATGTTTGCCTGAAATATGTTTGCCTGATACTGAGGAAACGATGGTGTATGAATATTTGTAGTATAACTATCAAAACATGAACAAATCGCTTCAAATCATTATTAAAAATACACCTCTTAAATTATGTGTATTCAGATAATTGATCTAGGGCGACTTAAACTGATAAGAAGTCGCCAAATACCGAACTATTTCCTACGCCATGACATTATGATCTGTACCCAAAAACAATTATATACTCTGAATAGATAGTACGCACTGATCGAGTATATGAAAATCCTAGAACGCTGATGGAGAATATAGGAAAAGAGATGGAAGTGATCACTGTATCAGCCATGCAGTAAATTTGTGCCACGCTAATATGCTCATTTACGTGTTGTCAATTCCATTTTTCTTGATTTTATACAGTTTTCTATAATTTCAATTGAGACTATAAATTTCAAATGAGATGAATTGCATTGAAACAATATATATGTTTAAAGTACGAGGTGGAATAGCGATATTCGGTAAATAATGAGAAAATGTAAAATATCAATTTTCAAAAA
>MJUU01040509.1:44284-62359 GCA_002080025.1 Modiolus philippinarum
CGCATTTCGACAACTTATGTCTCTTCAGTGCAGATAAAATCTAAACGTTTTGGAAGACCATAAACTCAAAGATGTGTAAAACTGATAGAGAACAAATAACCAATATATGATCTAAATGTAAAGTCACATTCAGCAAAGGACAGAGCTTTGCATGAGGGAGATACTCCTTAGTTTTCAACAAAATTTACAAAAATTTAGAATGAGACCCTCCGTAACGAATTTCATTTTTGACCCAATTTTTGTAATCAACAACTAACTTATTTAGTTTGAATGATGTGTGCAAGTTCTTTAATTAGTGATTGAATCATCCAAAATTAACATGTTTCAAAGGATATCTCTGCACCTAAGATTTGTAATTAAAAGTTTAGAGTTTTATGAATACGGCATAGTTTTTCTCACAATAACGTACCACTACGTGTGGCGGGGTATTAAAATCCTGGTAGTCAAGGACCAAAGAGAGCCCAATTTATGTATGTATTTAAAGGATAATCTAATCTAATTCATATGACTTGATACTACTTTTGATATTAATAACAAAAATTTTTTTAACAACCTTATGACATAATTGCGATGGATAAGAAAAAGAAAATTTCATCTATGTTTACCTGGTAAGTAGACTGTACTGAATTGAATTCGCCTAAGAAATCTTCAATGTTCAGAGCTCCAGTTCCACAGGCAAAATCATAATCTGCAGTGGCTGATTCTCCTGTTCCTATAGTCGACTGACCTCCGATCATAATACTACTGTTAAACGAATGGGATGTCGAAAGAGATTTTTCAGTTGTGTTAAAACTTGAGGAATATCCAGACGATTTATCCAAATGTTTGTTTGTCATGGTTTGAAGTGTGGATGAATATGCTTTACCATACATTCCAGATTCTCCACCATACTGTAAACCATTTTCAACTAATCCACCACTTCTTGAATAATTACTATTGTTCTGTCCGTGATACGCTGTAAAAGCAGACGTATTATTTCTTCCATAACTAGTCTCGTTATCGTAAGACTCGAGAAGTTCTGCTGTAGATGAGTATTTTGTATCTGACATTCCGTATCCGCTGTCCATACTATTGATATTTTCTAAACTAAGATCAACACCAATGCTTCCCGTTGTAGCAACAGACGTTCCATTAGTAATAGTGAAAACCGATCCACTATCTATTCCATCGCATGAAATGTTATGAGAATTACCTCCTTTCACAAATATTACCTACAAATAAGAAAAGATTTTTGTTGGCATAAAATCCTCATGGTGATTTCAGAATAAAACAGAAATGAAAAACGTCGTTTTCGTAATGGATTTGTTTACCATTGAAATTTCAATTAACATTAATTTGATCATTCCGAAATGTATATAGGAATTTTTTTGAAGTACAGTTCCATGTAAATTTAAAAAATCGGGGGCACGTCAGTGAAATTAATTTTCTGATGATTTTCCAGTGTAGTCTGAAAGATTATTCAGGAATATTCCAATTTCTTATTTAGGGATTTATCATTTATTACCGGCAGGAGGGCTCCCCATCTCGTGAGTGGATCACTTTTCCAAGAAGATATGAAGGGGATCATTTTTTATGGATAAGGGCTGAAGGGGGATCATATTTTTTTGCGAGTAGTAGATGAAAAGGGGAGGTCATTTTTTATATATGTAATAATGTTTCAAAATTTTTAAATTAAGAAAAACAAACACAGAAAATATTTTCTCGCTCCTTTTGGTTGATTGATACTAGTACCCTGTTTTGCAAGGCACTTAATCTCACTACTCATCGATACAAGTTTTCTAACGACACAAAACTGTTGATAGTAATCATATATTTTTTCTATTGAATACATTCTGATAATTCTAAAACATCTTTATTTGTTGAACAGTTTAAAACAATTGAATTAAATCATTTAGAAACTGATAGTAATGGGATTTGCCCACAGTCCTCTACTTTGTAAACTTGTTTCTTTTATTTTGGTATTTAATTAACATTTCTTTAACTCCATCCTTGAAGACACCAACTTTACACAGTTCCTTTAAATACTTTCAGTCCTGTATAATGGTCTGAAACTGTCAAGCCCCTCCTGCTTGATGTCTTCCATCTTTACGGTGTAATTTGTTGTAGACATCCTCTTTTTATCGTCAAATCACCTATCTAAAATGTTCTTTGATGTGAGTGATTCTAATAGTTTATAGAATCTATTCATTAAGCGTTGCTTTGCAAATTTTAAGCAATTTCTTTTTATTTTCTTTCTTCCTTCTACTCAGGCTGCTCTTTGTTTTTGTCTTAATGGACGTTTTAAATATGTCGGACAGTGTGTGATAAGAATGATGCTGATGATGATGAGATGCGCATTACAACTAGATCAGGGAGGAGTGCAGGGACATGGAAAAAGACTATTGATATGAATATGAATAAAATAAAGTATTATGCAAAGAAAATAAATATATTATTAATGTAATAAAGAGGGTGGTCATTTTTTATTTTGGATACATGAGAGGGGATCATTTTTTTCTTATCCAACTTGCAGGGTTATACAAATTTTTTGAATGGTCACGGATCAGAGATGAGAAACCCCCCTGCCGGTAATAAATGATAAGTCCCTTAAGTATTGTGTGTATCACGATATGCACAAACCATTTCCTCCTTTCTAGTTTTTTATCTAGAATGTATTACAACAGGGAAGATGACTCTCTTATATTCATTTAGAAATTATAAGGAGATGAAATGCTATCATAGCCATACCACAAACACTTTTGAAAAATTCCTTTTTGTTTATGGATGTGCTTATGAGTAGACATTAAGAGACCAAAACTTCTGAAAATAAAATTCCAGATGTGCAACCCCTTTGTAAAATATTTTGGAACTGTACTTATATTGAAATAAAGTGTAGCATTTAATAGACATATAAACTGTATATTTAGTGAATTGTCATGTATTTTAAAAGAAATTTGAACAAGTTGTAGTGTTTTAACGCAATATTTGGACTATGTGGCTTGCTTTACATTTTTACAGCCTTGAAATACAGTGATCTATCTATGATCTATGCCATTTATCTTGTAAGCTTCCTAAAAGTTTGATAAGAACGATTTTATATTATCTTGAAGGTGAAAGTGTTCCCAAAGTATTGTTTCGATTATTTTTTTTCATTTGCATAATTAATCGGTCTACAGTTTTCCTAGAGAAAATGTCTACATTTATATGTAAGACCACGCTTCTTCTGCCGACGCAAACGGATTCATCCTTTAGGAAGTTCATGTGAACAAAGTGTGAACATATCAATCTAATTTCTCTTACTCGTATCTGTTAAAAAGATCGTGAAATTCGAATATCGGTATACTACGCTTCTAAATAAGTTAAGGTTAACAAATGTCCCTTTTTCAGTTCAATGTTAAACATATGGTAATTTTGTGTTAAATCCCCATATGTTCATGAGGTGTGATGAACAGGTGGTAAGAATAAAGTTTTGAAATTGCAAATATCAAAGCTAAATAGTGCATTCATATGAGACATTCTGTCAATCAAGGGCAAGTATTGCACTTTAACTGAAATGTTAATAGAGCATACAACTCTTTTATGGGAAATCTTTTTACGGAATCCATATACTACAGGAGAGACAAACTCCAGTATCAAATAAACAAAGCTTAGAGAGTAAATGCACAAGAGACAAAGTCTCCATAAACATATGGTAAACCAAGTAATGGAACTGTTCTCCATCTTAAAGTCACCATGAGTTTTACTCACACCTCATGCTCAAAGCACAAACAGCATGTGTTTTGCGATGCATAATTATTTTCTGACTTAAATTTTATGAGCCAATAATTAGGAGATATCTGTATTGTATTTGAAGTTTTGGAAACATCAATTCGGGATTTGATGGTCGCAAATTGAGTTTACTGGCGACGCGTTAGCGGAGCCAGTAAATGGATATTTGTGACCATCAAATCCCCAATTGATGCCTCCAAATCTTCAAATCCAATACAGATATCTCCATTCCTATGTAGTTGCAGATTTTAACGATGTTTATTACATCAATTATTATTGAAATCAACATCAGATGGACGAGCTGCAATATTACTCCACCGAAAATATAGTCCCAAAATATGATATTCAGCAATTTATTTATTTATTCGCCTAGATTTTAAATAAAACCTGAAATTAAATGATCCAATATAAAATAAATCTTTTTTTTTCAAAATAATAAACATTTTGCATGAACGAGTTTTTTAAACCACAAAGTGCATGTCATTTCCAAGCAATATGGCGCCAAGAAACAGGTTTTCCGACTGTCAGTCAAAGAGAAAGAATATTTTCGATTTGTTGAGGATTACTAGACTGGAAAATATGGTAGCGTAATATTGGCATGTGAGTTTTTTGGGCTGAATGTATAGTAACAGCTGAATAGACGGTTAGTTACTTGTCAAAAGCGTGAAAGTCCATCAGTTGTGTATTCGGTCTCGGAGATGGCAACAAGATTCGTAGGAAGTAGAATAGACCCTTTCCGGACAACTGCAGTCCTGAATTTTGCACATGCGCTCATATGCCTTTGAGTGGGTAAAATGCAACGTCATAGTATACGTGATGTCTTGATCAATTGTCCTACGACGTCATTTTTGCGGGAACGGTTTTTATTTTCCACTCAGAATCGCAGGACCGCAGTTATCGTGTAAGGGTCTATATTCTGTAGGCCTTATTCCCTTATGAGAGGACATTCAGAGGCGAAGCCAAATCAAATGGATCATTGTACGGATATTTACAGATTTCCATCGATTTCAATGGCAATAATATTATACTCTGAAAATGTCCATGGGTTAATTTCGAATTCAAAATGTTAACTCTGGACATTTGTCGGATGCCACAGAGCCGATTTTCATCTCTGAAACAATATAAATTTACTAGTATGAATAAAGGAATGGAATTAAAAGCTATCTAGCTGACTTTTAATGGCTGAAAAAATATCTCCTGGAGTTGGAGAAGAAAGTAACGGACATTCGTAAACAGTCACAGAGAAAAGGAGTGTGTAGGAGTAATGGACTGCCTGTGCAGGTAGGTCTGCTTTGGTTGAATGTCAGTCTACGTTTGTGAATGTTAAAGAAACTTCCTTTCAACTTTTTAATGAAAATGTTTTGGTATCGGAGATAACATTTGAATTGTTTATAGCATGGGCGATGTCGTCTGCATGTCTACATGACGCCCATCGATTTCTGCTTGCGGAGTTTCTCTGTTATTTATGTAAAAAATTCTCGTCGCGATTTTGTGGATCTCTTTCAACATGTGTAACCACAGGCCGAACGTTTACAATCAGACAAAGAAGTTGAAACGATGTGTATTGCCTCCATTTTATATCATATATAAACGCGTAGGAATCATGTCAATTTCAAGAATGTAAACCGCGAAATCTATACCTTGAAAATTATTTAATTGACCAGTCAGATAACAGGATTAATGAAAAACTACATTAGAATGCGCCATTCAAGTCAACATAATTACAGTTACAATACATCAATACTTATAATATTTTACCTTGGTACTGTCGGTTTCATTCTTGTAATTGTATGTTGCACTTTGGAGACTGGATGAATATTCTCTTCCATACATTTCATTTCCCGCACTATTATGGACGTCTATGTCTATATTGTAAGATGTATTTTTACATACTGATAAGTCGTCTTTTGTTGACATAAAACTTGTATGATCTGCAGTTACAACTGACCTGCCACTTGCCTGATAATTAATGCCATCAGAGTCAAGCAGTTTGGCTGTAGAAGAATATTTTACATCTGATATTCCGTATCCCTTGTCAATATTTATATTATTTTCTGAATAATTGGCTATTCCACCATTAATTGTTGCTGCCACAGGAGAAGCGTGGAATTCTGTATGTACTGATCCATCGTCTACACAACCTCCTGATGCATCATTGGCACCTTTTCCGTTGACGAATATCATCTTGACAAGGACAAAGATTTCATGTTACAAAAATGACTTATTATCTAAAAAATTATATCTATATTCCCGATACGATTTCCCATGTCTTACCTAACTTTCATTTTGTTTCTTTTCAATTAGCCTTCTATTGTTCTTTAAATATCTATTTGGCATTGTTTATGGTATGTAAGTACTTTATGAATGATGGTTATAAGAACATATAATCAACCGTTTGCCTTAGTTCATTCACGTATTCCCGGATTTGACAGCTTCACTTACAATGTGACGGGTGCTGTTAACAGAGCAGGACATGCTTACCCTTCCGGAGCACTGATCTCACTCTCAGTTTTATGGGAGTTCACATTGTGAGTGACTTGGTTTTGAATGCTGTGTTTTTTATTTCTATGTCTTGTGGTTGTCTAGCGTCGTTTTTGCCATGATTTTTATAAATACCTCTCCTTTGGTCCCCGGTATTCTAGTGCTGTTGTTTGATTGGGTTAACAGAATAGACCTCCTGACCATGGGCATTACTTTCAAGGCTAAGACGTGCAAAACAACGACAGTAGAATACCGAAGGAACAAGGAAAGCGATGAGTACAAAAATCAAAGTCCAAAGACATGGTAAAAACGGTAACAGATAAAGACAAAAACAAAACAAGGACGTGAGACAACTACAATGCACGGAAATAAAAAGATAACATTAAGAACTAAGGCACTCACAGTGTGAACTCCCATGAAAACCGGGAGTGACATCAGGTGCTCCGGAAGGGTAAGCATGTCCTGCTCCGCTAGCGACACCCGTGAGGCATATAGTGTTTTGAAAGGTCTGTTTGGTAACTTATTGGTTGATGTCATTTTCTAACCCTTAGACAAAAACCAATGAAATAAATGATATATGTTAATTGGCGATATTGGCCATTAATATAAAAAAACAAACAATGAACAATAACTACTAACAAATTATTCTGCTATGGCACTTCTTACTATTTACATCTCATCAGATGATTATCGTAATTTGAAACGATCTTCAAAGCAGGAAGCGAAAAGCCTATTGCACATATACGATAATAAAAATGAAATTTGAAAGAAAGCAAATGAACAGTTTTTGTAGAGCATTGAAAAAAAAGCTTTGCAATAAAAAATCATGTTTGAAAAGAGAACCTAGCCAGACATTGAAGTTTCAACATTATTTTTTTTTACATTTGAAATGCCATGATCAGCATTTTGAAAAAAGAACAATTTTACATTATACAAACAAATCTTATCATATAGGCTATTTACTGCAACTTGTACGCATATAACAGAGGGATGTGAATACTGAAATTAATATGAATGGAATTTCATAAGTATGCAATTCGTTTAAGAATATGGCGATTTCCTTGACATTAATATCAATTTATTTGCAATTATTGAATGGACATGCCAATATGCCTCTATTAACGCCTGAAACAACTCCTTTAAAAATCCTATTTTATACCTGTTAATCAAACAATCAAAAGTTCTATAGCATGCTATTACCAACCAATTTGTCATCACTGGAATATCAAGGTAAGCCCTTTCACGAAAATGACTTAGTATACAAATGTATTTTCTAGGATTTTGATTGTTTGATAAACAAATAACGACAGGAACAGTACGGAAACGGTATGATCTATTAAAAATCTTTCCGAGTATACAAATGAAATCTAATTTCAAGAAAAAGAATCAAACCTGATTAAAATTTGGTGAAAAAAACACAAACATTTAAAATATTTTTGGTCCTTTTTAATCTATAAAGCTCGAAAATAAAAAAAGTATTAAAACTGTTAGTGCATTAGCTATGTTCCATAAGCAACCAATCTAAAACTGCATCTTAAATTTTTTTTTTCTTTTAGGCCCTCTTTGTGTCTCTTTTATCTCGAAAACTGTGAAAGCTTGATTGTGGTGCCTATTTTTTTTTTGTCAATAAAAAATAAACCAACCAACATATGATTTGAAATTCTTCAAACATGTAATTTGGCACTTATTTCAAATTCAGAAAGGCCAAAAAGCCCCAGTCAATTATTCGCACACTCGAACCAAGTATATTCACTCAATCTTTGAGTGTTATAAAAAAAAGACAGAAAATCGTCATTTAATACAAACCAATAGGATCAAGCCATAAGATGCTGAACCCCTTATAGAGAGCAAAAGATCAAAATTGAAATATGTTGATATTTGTATTGAAGTCATACTTTTAGATTCTAGAGTAAAATACTAACGACAATTTATTCATTATTTCATAAAAGTATCGTTCTTATATCGTAAACATTTTCAAAATGTGTCTTTTTTATTTGCGACAGCTTTTAAGACTCGGTGTCATTTAGAGATCTAAACACCAAAACATCCTGTATAATTCCGAAAAATGATGTCAAAATATGGTAAAATTATGTTATCAAATGACATCACAGGACAAACCTATACGAAAAGATACCTGCAAACGAAAATATATTTCCAAATCATTAATCTGACGGTTCGGTTCTCACTTACTTCAATAACGTTACCACAATAAATTTAACATTCCATGTTTTGTCCAATAACTATTGCATCACTTAAAGGAAAGACCTTAATCAACGCGGATCATGTTTTTCCATAAAGTCAGAAATTAGCGTCGTGGAAGTGAAGTTGATTAAAATGGTTACTTGGTATTTTTGTGCTTCACATTATAACAATTTGGTTTTCTACATTGTGCAGAATGATTTACTCAAGGTGGTACTAGACAGGGTAATTGAAATAAATGAATATGCATGTATATATCTTGACCATGTATATTAAAGTTACCTTGGCGCTGCCAGCTCCAATTCCATTACCGCTGCCACCACTTAATGTTCCGGTATCAGCTGTACTTGTTAGTAGTGTAGGTGAAGAAGATTTGAATGAAATTCTGCCGCTTTTCGTCTTTATTGTGCACTTCCCAGGTTTAAGTCCATAGAAAGACCAAATAAGACTTGTGAAAAATGCCAAAATCCCTAAAAGATTTCCAACAATAAATCCTGCTCTAGGCCTTTCTTTTGACATTATCAAAATATGAATGTCATCTTCAATGCCCGCTAACGCACTAGTTATAGCTCCTCCATTATCATTTGGTCCAACAAACAAACCGCCTCCGCCAGACACAGACCCTGAATTTCCAACTGCAATGCCTCCACTTGATTTATTTGGCATTACAACTCCACCTCCTCCAATCGCAGTAGGAATAATATAAGGCCCAGTTAAAGGTGGTATAGGGGTCCTAGGAGGAGCTGTTGGCAATCTAAATCAACACATGTACATTATATTACAAATATATAAAATATTACAACGGAGCAAAATATTTCTCTTTTTTAAAGGTAGAAAATAATACCACAGCATATTCTTTCAAATACAAACGTTGTTCCATTGCTTGGTTAAATCATGTTTTTGCACAGACTTTGTCTCATGCTCATTTACTTTATATCCATTCATTGTTAATGTTCTAAATAAATTTTAAAATACATTACATTCTAGATATATGATTCGCATGCAGATGGAATAACAAGAGAAAACATAAGGAAGTAAAAACGGACATTGAAAACAAGAACATTAAGAACACAGGATAAAACAAAATGTAAAGGAAAGACAATATGAACATATTACTTACTGCTTCTCATTAAGAATGTACCCAGATTTACCAGACGTGATTATTTTATAATCACCAATCCATCTAGCTCCAATGGCTGATCTACCAAGATCTAAGATTCTGTATTCGTTATAGAAGACGCCTGTAAATAAATGAAGCATTTTATATCAGGGTGATAACCGAATTACCGCATAGTATTGTAAGGAGTCACAAAATTACCGCATAGTATTTTCAGGAGTCACAAAATTACCGCATAGTATTGTCAGGAGTCACAAAATTACTGCATAGTATTGTCAGAAGTCACAAAATTACCGCATAGTATTGTCAGGAGTCACAAAATTACCGCATAGTATTGTCAGGAGTCACAAAATTACCGAATAGTATTGTCAGGAGTCACAAAATTACCGCATAGTATTGTCAGGAGTCACAAAATTACCGCATAGTATTGTCAGGAGTAGAAATCAAACGAACAAAAAGACAAAGCAGATGTAAAACCACCAGAAAACTGCAAAACTCAATGGTTCTGACTCGGTACTGGTATTACAAATGAAACGATAGGTTAAACTGCAAAACTCAATGGTTCTGACTCGGTACTGGTATTACAAATGAGACGGTAGGTTAAACTGCAAAACTCAATGGTTCTGACTCGGTACTGGTATTACAAATGAAACGATAGGTTAAACCGGTAATCCTCTCCTTAAAGTGCAGTATTCTCCGATAGCCACTCAACAGCAACAGTTATTGAAAGGTCGTAGACAGTGGAAAGAAATGTTCACCCCTGTACTGAGTCAAAAAAAAATATTGAATCACATTTTGGACCGAAACCCAAAAGGTTTGAAGAACGGACAGACATGTATTATTTCTACTACCATTATATCTCCATATGAGAGACATTCATATTAAATATAACTTAACTACCATCAATATATATATATTTATATATACTTATAACTGCAACTTTACTACTGCCGATTTATATATACTTATAACTGTAACTTTACTGCTACCAATGTATATATATTTATCACTGAAAATTTATTACAATCTTGGTATTTTATTTAGTTATTTTGGGCCTGATTCCTGAATCTTTTTATTGTGCCACTTTTTCTTATTTTTCTATTTATACTTATCACATGTGAAAAAACAAACAGAATATAAACATGCAGACATCAAATTCAAAGGCGTTTGCCTACACTCTAACCCTTGCTAAATATTTTAATATATACTGTAAATCAACTTATTTTCGCGGATACTTTATTTCGCGTTCAGTGTCTCATGGTTAACTTCATGCAAAATTAATTTCCTATTTGTATAAGAGTTTGACATATTTGCGGTGATTAATTTTGAAAATAATTTCATGCTCGCGAAAATTAATTGGTTTACAGAAATAATTATTCATATAGAGAAAATTATCACAAGATATAGACTTCTGAAGAGATAGCGATATGGAATGACATGAGGCCTTCAACAATGAGCCTTGACGATCTTGCATTTAAACATATATTAAATTCCTATGGGATAGCGATACGTACTGACTTATGGATAATTTATAAAAACTGTCTTATCGATACAATAACGAAAGAAAGAGATTGTATTCTGAATACAATTAAATCCTACTTGTCAATATCAGAAAATTTGGATCATTCCATATCGTTATATTGATTGATGACATAAATACCGTAGATTAATGAATATCACCTGACCACTTCTACACCAATCAGGAAAGATTATTTAAATCTGATATACAATAACATACAATTATAACATATATCTATGTCAATACGATGTAATATCGACGTAAGAAATGCATATCGACCAACGGCACAGCTGGATGTAGATATGCATATGTTATCTGGATGTTGCCATCTGTATATCGTAAAACATAATCCTGTGAGCCAGAATATGAAGCACAGAGGCGAGAGAGCGCAGCAAATGAGCCCAAGCTTCTTATTCTGGCAAGCCAGATAATATTTTATAATACTCCAGCTTTCAAAATTCAGATAATTCGCCTTTTATTTCCTATACAATAGTTTAACAGGTTCTCCCAGGTTGTGAGGGAAAAAATGTTTAGTCTTTTTAACAAATGAGAAATGGTTTTGTTTCTATGACTGGACAATATTTTTGCCGGCTAACGTTATTAAATTTTACTGACATTGTGAAAATAATTGTAAGAACACTTCGCCAGTTGAATATTTTTTTGTTGATGATCTCGCATCTATGAGTTAAAACATGGATGTAGTGTTGTTCCACAATTAGTAACCGGTGCTATGGACTGTCGTGAACTTACTATGATGTGTAAGTCAAGCTCTTTGTTGAAGGTATCATCGTGACTATAAAATTAAGAACAACAATAAAAGCGTTTTTCCATTGCTTGTTTTTTACCATGTATTTGTAGAGATTTTGTCTAATGCGCATTTACTCCATATATTTTCACTGTTAATCCTTTCATTGCCACACCTCTTGAACACCAGACCGAATCAGGTGTTCTATCTTTCATCTGATTTTTCCAAAGTGAATAAACTTAATTTTCCTCTATAGCTTTAGTCATAGAAAACATACATAATTTACATACGAGTAATCTAAATGATCTGTAAGTTACTGACTTCAAACACAGAATTCAGAAATACTAACCTTCGATAATACATATGAACGGTTTTACAATATAGTAATTGTTGTCAAGTTTACTACCAATATATTTATACTACATACTAACTTCTGATGATACTTCGCAATGTTGCAATATTTGCCCAGTTTATCACAAATGTATACAACTGAATATTTACCTCCGATAATACCAGTGAATGGTTTAGCAACGTTGTAACTATTGTCCAGTCTACAGCCAATGTATATATACTGAATACTAACCTCCGATAGTACCTGATAATGGTTTCATGATGTTGTATCTATTATCCAGTTTATCCCTTATAGTATATATTGTAGATATACTAACCTCTAATAATACCTGTGAATGGTTTTGCCATGTTGTGATACTAAATAATTACCTACCATAATACAAGTGAACGGTTCAGCAACGTTGTAACTCTTGTCCAGTCTACCACCATAACTATATGTCTATAAACACGTATATATACTAAATACTAACCTCCGATAATCCCTGTGAAGGGTTTCACGATGTTAAAACTATTGTCTAGTCGACCACCAATGTATATATAATGAACCTGGTCAAACTTTGAATGAGGAACTGAAAGAAAACAACAGAACTTTAACTTACTGGCCTTATCAAAAACATGAGTACATTATATCATTTGTGTCCGTTATACATTTTCTACTTCGTGCAAAGCCATGTCCATGTTTTGTTGTTATTTTTCGGCCTTTATGCCTTTATTTTCTGTTTCTGGTCTTTAATATGTCTTTTTTTATCTACACTGATTAGACATAAGTTGTCGAAATGGCAATCTACAGAAATACAGACTACCACTCATGTATATATACTGAATGCTGCAACTCTACTACAATCTTCGTATTGATTGTTTTAGGCTTTTTTGCCTTAAATTGTTAACTGTAACATTTATAATTACCAACAAAGGGGATCTTTATCTTGGTGTTTATACTATTGGTTTACGACACTTGGCTTAATTATAAGAGATGTAAAAACAGAATAAAAAATTGCAGATCTCCGATTCAAGGCAGTTTGTCTACACTTTGAATCTTGATAATTATTATGCAATTATAGCATTTCTATAGGTAAACACGATGTTATATTGACCTAAGAAATGCATATCGACCGACTGTGAAGCTGGAAGCCAATAAATCAATGTATTCATATAGTATAATGGCTACAATTGTTATCTTAATAATAATTTCTACAGGACACTACCGAAATGGAATGGGAGGTTTGGAATGCCATAAAACCGGTTAACCCACCATTTCTTTTCAAATGCCTGTACCAAGTCATGCCCATGGCGGTCGACAATTTTTTTTGGTTGTTTCTACCTAATTTGTCTTTTTGTTTAATGGAATTCGGCTATTGACATTTTTGTTCGGTAATTTTTATACTAAACCTTTTATTAGTACAATTGATACACATTAATTAATTACAATTTTTCCCATGACTATAGTCTGAATATTTATTGCTAATTCTGTTATTTTCTGTTATTTGTATTATGATATAAATATATTTTTTCTATGCATATCACACAAAAAGAGCCCGGTGATAGGGGCCGTCTTGAAGGCCTCATGGTGACTTCAAGATGAAGAATAACAGTTAAAGCGTTGTTCCTTTGCTTGGTTCTACCAGATGTTTGTCATATGCATTTACTCTATATCCTTTCATTGTTCATCTTAATACACATGCAATTTGGTCTACATAAATGAAAAGAGAAAAAACAAGGACTTGAAGCTAAGATACAAATTATGTTAAGTATATTAACTTATCATATCAAATGAAATCTGCATTTCGCCTAAGAAGGTCATAATAAAACTCTACCACCAAATTCTACATTTATACTCATTACAGATACAACGAAAGATCCCAATGACTTACTGGTAATAAGTACTTGAAATCACAAAGTTATTCATATCAACGTGCAATACATGCAATCTGATATGCCGTTTTGTGAAACCTCACACAATAAAGAGGGTCATATGATTATGTTTTGGCCAATTGATTACTTTTGAAACAACGGCAGTAGAAAACTTAAAGAACAAGGGAAGTTAAAATCACAAAAATCAAAGTCCAAAGACATGGCAAAAAAAAAAGAAAAACAAAGACAAAACAAGGACATGAGACAGCCACAAGGCGTGGGAATAAAAAATTCGACATCAAGAACTAAAGCACTCATAGTGTGAATTCCCATGAAAACCGGGAGTGACATCAGGTGCTCCAGAAGGGTAAGGATGTCCTGCTCCGCTAAGCGACACCCGTCACACTCTAAGCGAGTCAATCCAGGGTTGGGTCAAAACCGGTTATGTTAAATCCGTGAAGACGTGAAATGTAGCTGAAAATGTCCGTTTTCATTTAGGAGACAGACACATCATATCTGCCAATGATGTCATGATGACGGCCATAGAATTTCTAAAGGGATGAAAGTAACAAAGGCTGAACAAATCCCTGACTTAGTAGTGTGAAAATATTTAATATATAATTAATAATAAAAACCAATATAGCCAATTATTAGTTTATACCTTCATGTTTGTTTATCATCTGATTTCCATCTACATACAAATATCCACCAGTAGTAGTTCTTGTAAAATGAACAGTGTGATAAAGTCCGTCATTAAATCTTGTAGAATTATATCGTAATGTCTCCGTACCACTCCCTGTATTATACTGAGCAATGAGATAACCACGATTTAATCGTAACGTAATGTATTCTTTGGAATTACTACTTTCAATTCTTATAAGAATGCCATCTCTCTCAAAGGTCATAAAGCCGAAAGCAATATGATCATTTTCTGTGGTAGTTCTAGCCAGTCTATACTTGATAATTCCAAGTATGTTATCTGTCGCATTAATGTTAAAGTATACACCAATCGGATCTGTAAAATTTAAAAGATGGAATAATTTAAAATATTTTCAATATCAAGTATAACTTTTTTCAATACGTTATTTTCTTATCCGATGGAATCCTTTATACGTGTAATATGTATTGTAAGGAAATTGATGAACTTTTTGATCAAGCTCTGAATTGCTTTCAAATCCTAATTTTTAGTTTTGTTTTTACTTTTTACATTTGCACTTAATTTTGAAAACAAAAAACTATTACTGTGAACGTATTAATTTATCGCTCTGTACTATTTTTCGCTATTTTCGCGGTTGGCTCTGCGATGTGAAAAATAGTACCCGTAAAAATAGATTTTTGTGTAGAAAAAGCCTTTTAAGCATTGATAACCGTGAAAATTGATACCTGCAGATATGTCGACCTTTCATAAATTGCGAAAATAAGCATCCGCGAAAATTAATACGTTTACAGTATTCAAGTAGCTATTCATTTTGCAAATTGATATCTTTATTTCTAGAACTTAAATCTAACTGTTCGAAAGCAAAACGAACTTTACCTATGTACCGTTTTATTTGTGACAGATCAATCATTTGTTTTTATGGAGAAATTTCGGGTTACATCTATAGAAACAATTCATGATTGGTATATATAATTATATATAACTCTTGACATTTTGACAGTTATGTAAGCGCAACATTCTACTTTATATTTATAAATAGTAATATCTGCCTTCAACTGGGTACTACATACATTCTGAACAAGTATCCCCGATATATCCTGTCAGGTTACAGTTACATGTGGACCTAGGAACTGCATTAACACATATTCCTCCATTAGAACATGACTTCGAAGTACATCCGTTAAATTCTGCAATACAGGATATAAGTACCATTTAAAGTTATTTGATGAATTACCGTATCAGAGGTTATTATCGCTTTGTTAGCAACTATTCTGAAGTCGCGAAAATTGCATACCGCGAAATATAGTATATATGAGATTTATACAGTAAATGATAAGTAATCGCGAAAATTTGGGTCCCGCGAAAATAAAATCCAGCAATTTTGAAAGAAATCGCGAACATAACAACTTATAGGGTATACCATCAGTGACTATTTTAAAGCGCGATATAATTCGTGGTTGAGCTTAGTGAATTCTTGACTGTCTGCAGGAATTTTTGTGACCTCATTTGACATACTTGTACAACATCCAGGATTGGATATGTCGTTTAAACTTTATTTGACTATTATACCTTTTTTATATAACGTGATGGGTGTCGAATTAAATTGCTTTAATGACAGTAATTATGTTGATGGATATTGTGTGCAAAAACATATTCATCTTTTATGTCCAACTTGAATGTCACTTAACTATAACTGTATGTGCTCTTTTTGCCTTGTGATTTTTCGCATTACTCTGCCTTTTTATGCTCGTTCCGATAGATCTTATGAAATCACATTGATTTTGCTTATAACATTTATGTCTCATATTTTAATGCAAGAGTAGTATACTTCTGTATTACTTTAATGTAACAAACAAAGGCTTTAGGATACGGAATAACCCAGGGATATGGTAACAAATGATTATTTACCTGTCAAGGAACTTATTACAGAATGTTTGTCATTAGCACTAGCTATCAGATCAGGTATCTGTCCATTTAAGTTCACAGAAGCTACACTTCCTATAAATCCATGATTTGATTGTAATACAGAAGAAACACTTGATCCTTTTAACATGTTATTTGGTATTCCTCCGATATAGACATTACTTTTTAAATCCAATTTCTGACCACCTGGAATGGGAATATCTTGAACTGTCTGATCAACCATGACTCTGAAGTACCAAGATCCTCCTATGTTGATTTCCTTAAGCTTTATCATGTGCCACGTATTATCAGCGATTTTTGACGGTGTTGTGGCAACCACGGATCTAGTAATGTTTCCATTATTGAAACGAAAATTGACATTCCCATCAACCAGTTCCATTGCAATGAATTTACTACCAGTTCCTTTACTATATAATAAAATACCCGAGTTGTCTTTTGTTTTTATATTAAAAATCAGATTGAGATCTACTTTATTTTGCAGAGGAGGTAACACAGAAAAAGCGTCATAAGTGGTAAAAGCAACTGGACGATAAGTAAATCGATGTATTTCACTTTCATTTCTTATCCAAATTAGTTTTCCTGTAGATGAGGGTAATTGTTTTAAATCTGAAAACAGATCTATCTTGTCCAAGTAAACACTCTGCATCAATCCAATAAAACTTGGTTGTACATCTGTCGGGGTAACACCCGAATCTCCAACACCACCTAAGTATATCTTGTCAAAATGTAGATACATGTCATTTCCCTGAATAATATCTAAAAAAAATTATAAAATATTTCATTGGCTTTGAATAACAAAGTATAATTCAAAATTGTATATGCAGATAAAAACTTTTTCAAAACTATCTGCTTACAGACTACAGAGAGTCTATGGGGTAATCTCAAGAAATTTAGAAGAGATAACGAAATTAAAACAATAGCCAAATAATCGCATCACTTATGATTTTAAGGTATGTAGATTAAACAATAAACATGCGAATAAGAATAAAATAAAATTAGCATTCAAAGGATTCTCTACCTGCCATACTGATATAAATAAACTTAAACCATTGTTGTGACGTCATCTATTGTATTAACTGTGGATTCTTTTTTAAGAACCCACGGCTTACCCTCTATTGTTTTCTCCAATTTAAAGTTCAAAAACGTCCTGAGGAAATTGCATGTTTACTGCATTTCACTGCTAGCTGATTGTCCGATCAAGCGAAATAGTTTTGTTCGCATCGAGTGTTGAGATACCTTCGTTAGGCACGGACCTTATTGATTTTCGGATGGGGGGGTTGCTAGAATTTCACCCGACCTGGGAAACGTTTTGGACCGCATGCTAGGAAATTTGTTGCTTGTTGGGCGAGTTTTTTTTTTCTAATGAACAGCACGAGGGCTAGATTATTTTTTAACCCAGGTGCTGGTGTCGGAGATTTTCTTAGCATAGACCGGGGACAGAAATCCCAGCCCAACCTCCGAAAATCCAATGGTCCGTGCTTTAC
>MJUU01040509.1:62543-77117 GCA_002080025.1 Modiolus philippinarum
AAAAAAAAATAATTCTATAATCTTTTACGAGTTCCCTCCAGTTATGAGTGTTAGTTCAAAATATATACAAAATTCTGCATCCAACTGTGGTGAAAAGCACAGTCATAGATAACGGGCTTTACCAGCTGTGCTGAGATGAACTATTTCTTCAGAATATATGCATTTGGTAGAAAGAAAATTAAATGAAATATCCGGCTTGTACACTTTTTTTCATGAATTCATATTTTTTCTGTACCACTTAGCTGCTTATCAAAAAAGAGCTTTTCACAAAGCAAAACCTTGAAATATCATTAACAGGGGTAATAACACGAGATCCCAAGCTCTCGGAGAGAGCCCGGAACCCATGTATGTACAGCCCAGATTCCTGAGTGGAGCCTTGATCTCTTGTTTTAGAGCCTAGGGCCCTTGTGTTAGATCCCGGAGGCTAGTGTTCCAGCCCGGAACCCAGTGGTGTAGCCCAGTTCCCCACGTTCAAAAACGGTTTGAGCCTAGAAGTCAAGAGCCCATGTTATTCCCTTGAACTGAAAGTTTTTGGCATTCTCTTGTTAAACAAGAATTTCAGGAGATCGTGACCTAAGCAAACAAATAAAAGGACTTTAGAATAGTTAAATTGGACTTGAACTTTATATTCCAGGCTCAATTATATTAATGTGTTACTGTTTAGAAAAAAGTGACATTAGGCCATAATAAAAAATATATATATCCTAGATTCTCATCACCTCTAGCCCCGATTTTTTTACATGCCTGAACAAATTTATTTTGATTTTTTGGCAAATTCTGGTACAGTTCTCATAAAATTAAAGCATTTTTCACAAAATGATAAAAATATAAAATGAAAGTCGCCCACCCGCCCAAAATTTTGAGAAACAAATAGATGAGAATCTAGGAATTATCTTATTATGGCCTTATCTTAGAGTTTTATGTATGATCTGTATTAATGACACATAAATTGCCGAAATGGTAAGAATTGCTGAATGTAACCTAATGAAAAGAAGCGAAATGTTATGAAAACGTTGACAATTACGAAGTCTTATTCTACAGTTCAACTTATTTTAAAATTCACTAAATTAGAATTACAGGTACGCGGATATCAAACTGTCATTTATTTGTCAAGTCGTGACAATATACCCTGAATATGACATTTTTAATCATTTGTTTTTATTCAACATACTAAAGAAACAAACTTCTACTTATTTTGTTCAATTTGAAAAAATGGTCACTAGTACCAGGGGAACGTGCTCTCTTTGACTCCCGCTGGATCCGCCACTGTTTAAAATTTTTTGATGAATTCTTTTCATCTGTTTCCATCGAAAAAATCTTTTATGATGGAACTTTATCAATAAGGATCAATAAGTAATATAGTAGTAATATAATTTCAAATACGTACAGCTCAGTGAATAGTTATTTTGTCAATTTTCTTTTTTTTTTGGTGGGGAGGATAAAGATTCTATAATATATACAATTAAACATCATGTTTCTTTTCTTTTTTTAAATTTTTTTATTTATTTCAAATAAGAAAAGTGACTCAATTAAACAAATATAACCAAAAATTATTTCCCCTGCAATGTCCTCGTGCAATAATTACCCTGGCGTTAAAAATATTAAAATGTGTTTTGGCAGAAAGTTTTTCATTATACAGATAAAACTTACGTTTTTCTATCTTCTTTGTTCTTCTTTGATAAGGTTTAGAGGTTCAAAACTATTCAACGACATTTTTTCTACTGAATTTAATTCTCTTTCGAATCACTTTGAAAAATATAGGTACCACAACTGAAGTTTATCTGAGTATTAGATATCGGTTAAAATCAGACTTTTAGAACAACATTCTTCTTTTCCACTGAGTGAACTTTCGTTCATAAAGACATATATAGTACGAAGATAACAATGCAGTAATTAGATAGGCGATAATCTTTTTAATCTCTTGATTACATAAATGTCTCAACAATGGTTTAAGTAAGAGAAACAATGGCCAAGTGTGAATTCATGATAAACAATGCACTCGCCTCCGGCTCGTGGATTCTTTTTCATGAATTCACACTTGCCCATTGTATCTCCTTTACATAGATTCTATGAGTTACAGTTAAATACAAAATATAACAACAAGTACATTCATACTGGAAGTACTTTAGTTTTGTGGAGTTCTTGTTCGTTTTCGTTTATTTGATTAGTCTTTGTCATACTGTCTCAGTTCGAGTTGGATATGAATTGCCGTGATTTGGATATTTGATTTTCGCTTTCATCATTTTTGCTTCGGTATTCGTTTGCTGATGTATCATAAAACAATTTTTATTTTTTCTTATTTTCTTGATCACATTGATTTAAAACCTGAGAATTTGCATAACTTTCTTCAACAAGGCAAACAAAATGCTAACATGCACTTTCTAAATAAACTTACATTTAACTGCGTTTTCCTTGTTGAGGACAAGTTCAAGATATTTGCCACGTCGTTTTAAATACAAATAATTCCATTTTTTGTTGCTTAAACTTGATCCAACGTAGAAAAAGACCTTTAAAATATATAAATATCAAAGCAGCATTTAATAAAATAAATCAAACTGCAGTTCATGCAGCTTTAAATTGGTAATGTACGAAAGTACAAATAATTGAGCTTATTTAGAAAAACTGACAAACAAATATAAAATTAGATAGTAAATCGATCTTTCTATTATTTTTGCCTTTGGTTAATGTTTCTGTTGGAGCGAGGACATCACCAGCCCATCGGTGCTAGCCCGTTTAGAGCTCATTTGATCTGTTTTATATGTTTGCTTTTGCGTTTCAAACCGATAGATTTTTGACGGCGTTGATAAGACATTAGTTGTCGAAACGGCAACCTAAAAAACTCAAAATTTACCACAGCTTTGGTATTTTGTTATTTATAACACAAAAAGTATAAGGATAGCATGTCGATATTCCATTTAACAAAAAATACCAGGAAGCGTAGTTTATCGATATTCGAGTCTCGCTATCCATTATAACCAATAAGATATCCATATAAATTCCATAAGGAGTGTGGCTTGGAGTGTCGACAGGTAAAACGTAGCTAGGAATAAGTCAGAAAACAGAAACAGAAAAAAAAAGTAAAGAAGGTATACAGGAACAAAGTAAAGAAGGTGTTAAGTCCATAATGATCAGATGTTACTGAAAAAGTAAGCATTCTCAGTCATACAAATATCACTAAACAGATAAAAGACTGTATAGGAACTCACCTGTTCTCGTTGACCACTGAGTTTTATGGTGACCTTGATCCTTCCATTATCGAGTTCACAGCGTAGATAATCGTCCGTAATGCTAGAGGCAGTTTGGAAGAGGAAACCACTGGGTTGATACGATTTGAATCTAAGGGATATGTCATTATTTTGGGATCTCTGTTTAGTTGTATAATTATAAGTAACAATTTGACTTCCATGAAAACCTCCAACCCAAGCAACTGTAATAATTAAGCATTTATATCAGTAAGTTATACTACTATATTATATGCATTGTATTTCTTAAGCATTACAACAAATCGTAATAGTATTATGTTTTCTTTTGCTTGAAGTTTAATGAATTTCCACTGTATATTTTAAGTACCTAGTGATTCTCAATACTTTATTGGTTTGCCGTTTTTGCATCATTATTTATTTGCTTAATTCCAGATAGTGTATTACGGAAATGTCAGTAACTAATAAAAAATACAAAAAGATGACACGTAACTTACATTCTTTACGTAATTTAGTAGTAAGTCTTCCAGGGAAGACACGTGTCGCCTGCGAAATAGGCAAAAAAATGTTAAGTCTCTTACAAGGTATAGGACCTCTTACTGTTACTCCAAACCAAGGTGCAGTCGGCAAGAATATGTGGTTCCAGAGAAAAATGAGATAAATTTTTAAGACGCAAAAAAAATTCTAAGTTCTGTCAAACAGGAAGTAGGCATGTGCCAGATACTAAACTTTCTTACCCTGTGCAGTTCCTGGTACCGATACTTTATGTTGAATGGCAGAAGGCTGGGATTTGTGGTTCCTGAGAAAAATGTGACAGACATTTTCAAGATACAAAAAATATTCTAAGTCCCGTCAAACAGGAAGTTGGCGTGTAAAAGATCCCAAACTCTGTTACACCGTATAGGTCCCCATACTGATACTCCATCTTGAATTACTGAAGGCTTGGATATGTGGTTCCTGGGGAAAATATGACAGAAATTTTTTTTGAGGCTGACGGCATAAAATATTCTAAATTCCGTCAAACAGGAGGTTTGCATGCGAGTGATTCAAATCTCTGCTATATGGTAAAGGTCACCATACTTATGCTTCATGTCAAATTGCAGAAGGCTGGGATATGTGGTTCCTGAGAAAAATGTGACACAAATTTTCAAGACGCAAAAAATATTCAAGTTCCGTCAAACAGGAAGTGGGCATGCAACAGATCCCAAACTCTACTACACGGTAAAGGTCACCAAACTGATACTCCATGCCAAATTGCAGAAGGCTGGGATATGCGGTTCCTGAGAAAAATGCGACACAATTTTCAAGACGCAAAAAATATTCTAAGTTCTGTCAAACAGGAAGTGGGCGTGCGAGAGATCCAAAACTCTCTTACACGGTATAGGTCACCATACTGATACTCTATGCCAAATTGCAGAAGGCTGGGATATGTGGTTCCTGAGAAATATGTGACACAAATTTTCAAGACGCAAAAATATTCTATGTTCCCTCAAACAGGATGTGGGCATGCGAAAGATCCAAAACACTCTTACACAGTCGAGGTCACCATACTGATACTCCGTGCTAAATTGAAGAAGACTGGGATATGTAGTTCCTGAGAAAAATTTTCAAGACGCAAAAAATATTCTAATTTCCGTCACACAGGAAGTGGCCATGCGAGAGATTCAAAACTCTCTTACACGGTATAGGTCACCATACTGATACTCCATGCCATATTTCATGCAGAAGGTTTGGATATATTGTTCCTGAGAAAAATGTGACACAAATTTTCAAGACGCAAAAATATTCTAAGTTCCATCAAACAGGAAAGCATGCGAGAGGTCCAAAACTTTGTTACACGGTATAGGTCACCATACTGATACACCATGCTAAATTGCAGAAGGCTATATAGTTCCTGAGAAAAATGTGACAGAAATTTTTTGTGACGCCGATTTGTGATTCTTGACCAAACCCTTTGGAAAGTTTTGAGTTTGATTTTTCCTCCATGGTGCGACAGTGTTCTACCAGCAGACTAGGCTCCTTCAGCCAGCCGGCAGATTAGCGGCGAGCACCCCTTGACCCATCTTTCAAAATACAGTATTGTCTTTTTCCCTCCTTTCAACATTGTGGTCATGTAGTCTACCTGCATTGCGTTTTATTCGTATGTTTAGTAAAGTATAGGGAAACGGGACAGATAGGGAGAGGTTTAACCCTATTACTGGCTCTTGCTAGTGCCGGTACAAAGTCTAGCTGTCCCGAGTTCCTGTCGTTATTTACGTTTGTCTTTCGTCTTATTTGTGTTTTTCCTGTGTAGTTTCCAGGCAGATTGTAGCATGTAATAGAAATTTCAGCAATTGTAGGTGTTCCCCATTATACCTTTTATGAGATTAATCTATCATTAGAAATGATATTGTTCCATCAAAATTCAGTGACAAATATTTTGATTGCAATTTCCAAGTTGTGAACTTTTTGTATTCTAACAACTATATACCCGTATCTTCAACGTCAAAATTGTACATTTTCACATGTGATTCGTTATTGGCGAGCCTTTTCTTTATACAGTGATATGATAGAGAAAAAAAGGATTTTCAAAACACCGGTGGATCCAGCATTCGAAAAAAGGACAGTTCTTGATTGGGTTCCAGAAAAATAGGGGGTTCCAGACGACATTTTTGACATTTACCTAAATTCTGCAAGAAAGTTTAAAATTTTCCAGAAAAAAGGGGAATTAAAACCCCGGAACCTTCCACTTGGATCCACCAATGCTGTTCAATTAATAAGGGATTTACTTTCATCCCTCGAAAAATTATATGTCCGTCACCATGTCATCATTGAAAGGTAAAAAATATTGGTGTCCCGAATGAAAATGGACATTTTAAGCTAGATTTCAAGTCTTCACAGATTTGACATTACCGGTAACCATGGCTTGACTCATTGAAAGAAGAGAAGGGGTCCTAAGACTGATCCTTGTGGGACACCTCCTTTGATAATACCAAATTCTGATTTAATTAAAAATTGTAAATCAGAATTTGGTATTATCAAAGGAGGTGTCCCACAAGGATCAGTCTTAGGACCCCTTCTCTTCTTGTTATACATAAATGATATAGCTGATAACTGCTCGAGCTTATCGCGCTTATTTGCAGATGATACCTCTCTTTCTTATGCCTCTGATAATGTTCAAGAAATAGAATTAAATTTAAATCTAGATTTGCAAAAAATATATGACTGGTCAAAACTATGGCTGGTAAATTTCAATCCACAAAAGACTGAATATATGTGTTTTTCTACATCTATGTCAGTTGCAATGCCTAATATTGTTTTTAATGGAGAAATGATTAATTGTGTAGATAAACATNTCATATTGCTGACGAATGTAAAATTGTTTGTATATGTAATTTGATTGAAGAGGACATTTGTAAGTTGTAATAACTTGTGTCCGATTCATTTGTTATACTTTAGCAATAAAATATGTTTAATTTAATTTGAAAGTGTGACGGGTGCCGTATACGGAACAGAACATTCTTTCTCTTCCAGAGCACCTGATTTCAATGTCTTTTTATGGGAGTTTGGATGTAGTGTTTAATTTCCATGTTTTTTTTTGTTTGTTTGTTTGTTTGTTTGTTTGTTTGTTTGTTTGTTTGTTTTTTTTTTTTTTTTGGGGNNGGGGTTATCTCGTGTCTTTCTTTTTCTGTATTCCTGTGTCATGTGTCTGTACTTTGATTTTTTAGAATTACCGCATCCTTGGGCGTTTAGAATTACCGCATCCTTGGGCGTTTAGAATTACCGCATCCTTGGGCGTTTCGCTATGCCGTTGTTTCAAGGCACAATGTTTGCATAAAACAACAAAAATACAGCTACAAAGTCGTTTTTGAAAAACAAAAACTAAGTACATGATCGCTTGTCACCGACTTTTACTTACTCTTACCTTTGGATCCATTTCACCAACACTTTTCTTGGAAAGTGTACATCATTACTTACATTCTGAACACGTGTCTCCGTTATATCCTGTCATGTTACAGTCACAGGTGAACCTTTTTATTCCAGGAATACATGTACCACCATTAGAACAGGAATCAGCTGTGCATACGTCAACATCTAGGGATACATAAACTGCTTCCTAAATGGAACATTTAAATGGACAGTGCACGGCGATGCATAATATTATTTTGTTTAATATTATTTTGATCGTTCAATATTTGCGTTTTTGGATTTATTTACCCTGTAATCTTTTTCAATTTAAAGTAAAGCAATGTTTTTTTTTTTTTGGTTTTTTGCATCAAAAACATTCAGCTATTGCATATTTGTTGTTTTAATGGTCTTATTGCCTAAATATTGTTTATTTCAAATTCTACAATTATAATAGCATACCTTTTGAAGAGCTCAATACAGCATTCTTGTCACTAGCAGTGGAAATCAAGTCGGGTGATTGCCCATTTAGGTCAATAGATGCCATGCTTCCTATGAAGCCATGACTGGATTTAACCACAGAAGAGACACTTGAACCTTTTAATAAAGCGATTGGTACGCCTCCGATATAAAGACTGCCAGTTAATTCCAATTTCTGATCACCTGGGATTCGAATATCTTGAACTGTTTTATCAATAGTTACTCTGTAGTACCACGATCCCGCTTTGTTAATTTCCTCAAGTTTCAGAAAGTGCCATTTGTTATCACTGATCCTACTTGGTGTTCTCATAGAAACGGACCTTGTGGTCTTTCCGTTATTGAAATGGAAATGAATATATCCATTATCTATCTCCAGTGCAATAAACTTACTACCAGCTCCTTTGCTATACAATATAATACCCGAAGTTCCTTTTGTTTTGAAATTAATCTGGATATTGAGGTCCATATCAATTTGGAGTGGTGGCAACTTAGAAAAAACGTCATATTTAGTGTAGGCAACTGGACGATATATAAATCGATTCATTTCACTTTCATTGCTCATCCAAATTATTTTTGCTGCAGATGATGGTAACTGTTTTAGTTTAGCAAACAGATCTATCTTGTCCCAGTAAACACTTTGCATTAGTCCAATATAACTTGGTTGTACGTCTGTCGGGGAAACACCCGAATCTCCAACACTACCTAGATATATCTTATCAATATGCAGATAAAGGTTATTTCCCAGGATGTTATCTGAAAACAGAACAATATTGCAAAATAGCAAATTACAGAAAGACTTGATGATGTTCTGTACAATTAGGTAAATAAACTAAAGTCTTGTTTTTTTAAAAGTCTCCTATGCAAAAATAAAATTGGGTCGCTGTATAGCTCAAATTCATACCATTTAAACTCAGTAAAGAAGTTTCCATGACTTTTATGACCGATCAAGTTTATACGCTACATTTATGAAAAGATTCCTGATAAAAAAGAAAACACACTAATTTTTCATATATTCAAATACAACATTCTCGTCCAATTTTTGGCATGGAATTGTCAATTGTAGAAAAAAAACATTTGCTCATCTAATGTTTATATCAAAAAAAATTGTATGCTGTTAACAAAATAAAAAACAATGTCATTTGTTGCAAAAGACAGTAATGATACAAGATACGAACACATCAAATGATAAAAGATAAACGTAATATACCAAACATATAACAAAAACCCTGTCCACACAAAAAATAAAACAACAAAAGTACAATACTTACATTTAGCTGGCCTGTTTTTGTCAATAGTTAGTTCAAGATAGTAACCCCGTCGTTTAATATACAAATTATGCCATGTATTTCTGTTTAGAAGTGGTCCAATGTAGAAAACCTAGTAAATATTTAAACTTTTGTCAATGATAAAGTTATGTCGAGAACAACAAAAGTACTCCTAAGAATGCTTGATTAAGTATAAAAACTTCATGAAAACAATAGGGCAATTATAACATATAACAGCCTGTATATTTGCAAGTCGACTTTTCTGCTAAAGAAGGGTAAAGTACAAGAAAGATTTGAATACCGATATTCACGCCTCCTAAAGTCCTAAGCCGTTATTTCGACTTTGAGAAATAAGATATTCACATTTATTCTGCTGAATTGTGAAATTTAATCTAGACATTTGACTGGATAGCCTGACAGTGGATATGAGACCGTGTCCTCGTGGCAGCAAAATAATTATTTTCAAACGGCTTTTAAAACATTGGAGCACTTCTATCAGACTAAATATTTATTCGGGTCTCACCTGGGATACTGGTTCATCGTGTTCATATTCCCAATGCAGATGATACCAGCGTTATCGAGGATGTCAGAAATTCCAAATCAAGTCTGAGTAGAGGCAATCTAATTAAAACAAGAGCTGTCGCCGAATGGCAGCCATATATACCCCCCGCTAATTAAACCCTGCATCAATATGGTAAGTGCAAATTGAAGTGGGTGTGGACACAGTACAAGTGTGGATACAATATGAGTATGGACACAAAGATATAATCCTCAAGAAATAACTTTTCTGTCGAAATCAGACAAATTTAAACTAAAATCCATCCTTTTTTGGCTCTGACATTTTTTTCTAAAAAAATCATAAACTTTACAGAAATTTCTCTCCAACACTTTGAATAAACTTTTACAAGAATTGCAATGAAAAACATGTTTCTCTCCCAGTTTTATTTCAAAATATCTACCAAGTACCCTTTGAATTAACAATTTTGAAAATTGTCTAAGTCCAAAAAATCATTGCAGAAAGAATCAATGAAAATATAAAAATCGAATATCTCACCTTTTTGGTTTTGGACAATATTTATGTTATTTCATGCACATCTCCACATAGTGCACTTCCCTTGTGTAAAGTCTCATTAAAATCATTAAAGTGGTTTAAGAGGAGTTGCGCTTACGAGGTTATCTGTGCAAATGGAATCAATGAAAAGTCAAAGTCGAAATTATCTCCCCTTCCTGGTTTCAGACAATAATTATATTTCTTTGTGCACATCTCCATATAGTGTCCTCCCTTTTTGTAAAGTTTCATTAAAATCCTTCCAGTGGTTTAAGAAGAGTTGCGCTTATGAGGTTATCTGTGCAGATGGAATCAGTAAAAAGTCAAAGTCGAATTATCTCCCCTTCCTGGTTTCGGACAATAATTATATTTCTTTATGCACATGTCCATATAGTGTCCTTCCTATGCGTAAAGTTTCATTAAAATCCTTCAAGTGGTTTCAGAGGAGTTGTGCTTACAAGGTTATCTGTGCAAATGGAATCAATGAAAAGTCAAAGTTTGAATTATCCCCCTTCCTCGTTTCGAACAATAATTATATTTCTTTATGCAGATCTCCATATAGTGTCCTTCTTTTGCTTTTAAGTTTCATTAAAATCCTTCAAGTGGTTTAAGAGGAGTTGCGTTTACGAGGTTATCTGTGCAAATTGAATCAATGAAAAGTCAGTCAAATTATCTCCCCTTCCTGGTTTCGGACAATTATCATATTCCTTCATGCACATGTCCATATATTGTTCTTCCTTTGTATAAAGTTTCATCAATATCTTTCAACTGGTTTAAGAGGAGTTGTGCTTACAAAAAGTGTGGACAGACGGACAGACGGACAGACAGACGGACGGACGGACAGACAGACAGGGCGATTCCTATATACCCCCCTAAACTTCGTTTGCGGGGGTATAATGAGATCTACCAATTGTTCTTTACAGTCACTGCATCGTAGATCTAAAACATCCCTTTTTACTTTCAGTTCTTTGACGTTTGACATCAACCAATCAGGATTTTGAAGACATTAAGCTTTGTGATTAAAAACCGAGGATCGAAACGATAGATCTAATTTTGAGAAGAGAAGACTAAATCCTAGATGACGTCAAGTATAACCAAGCCAGTCCTAAGTTTCGAGACCGTTTAAACATACTGATCCATAACCTTTACTCCATATCCTTTCATTTTTAAGTTAGTCAATCAACTGTTGATGATGTCCATATCAAGGAGTGTCGTTATTTAGTGTTTCATCATAAATAAACATCTTTCAAAGTATGTTTTTTTTTGTAATTTAAGATTGTTATTCTCACCATCTGTTTATTGTGCCCACGCCTCATGATTTTATTATGCCAATTTATATTTGCTCGATGAGTGTCCTGTGATTGTTTACATGTTGTAGCCGTTTCAACAGCTCATGTGTCAAGATTACTTTACATTTCTCCTTTGGCCTTGAGAGGTCTTTCACAACACATATTTTGTTATAAATTCTGATAATACGTCATCCTCCTTTGCGAATTCTGACGACGATTTTCAATTTTTCCAACTTTGATAGATAGAATCAATTACAAATTGAAATGTGGATTAGAGAGTGAAATAGAAAATAATAGTACATTGACTTGACAAAAACGCAATATAAGGATGAGGCTTAGAAACGTGGGTAAATGCGAGCCTTTGGCGAGCATTTTCACCGTTTCGAGCCGAATCCTTACATTTCGTTTATGTCAAGTCAATGTACTATTATTGTGTTTATACTGCAACATACAACAAGCCCAATTTTATAAAACTGTGTGTGTGAAAATGATGATTCAAAAAGTGAAGTGGACGTCGTTAGTTTGAGATGAATCCATGCTTATTGCAACGTCATGGAACAATTTCTACAGAAACACATTGTTGACATCATTGACGAAGCGTTATACGGTCAGTGACTGTATATCATTTATGTTTATACAGTCAATGTAGTTTACTTACGCAAATAGAGAGGTTGCAGTATAAAGAACATTATCAGCATTTAATAATTATGTGATATATTTTTTTCTGTATCTTTTTTGACATTTTTTTTTGGTCTAAATTCAAATGCAAAAAGTTATCAAGATGGTCAATTTCAAGTAAAGGTAATTATTTTTTCGGTTTTATTAATCTTTGTTATGTTGATATCAATAATAAATTTTTCGATTCAGCAATCCTGCAGCTATGCAAGACAAATCGCTAACTATTTCTTTATTGACTTTATAACAAGTGTCAATGCGCTTTAAATGACGTACTCAAAGTGTGCAAATATATAGTATCATGAACCGTCGATATATATGGCAAGCCATATTTATTTTTATTCAACTTTAAAGATATCTTATATATTTTATCAGATATCTTCTATTTTTTACAAGATATCTCATAAACTTTATAAGATATCTTATAAAGTTTATAAGATATTTCATAAAATATATAAGATATCTTATAAACTTTATGAGATATCTTATAAAGTTTATAAGATATCTTATAAAATAAATAAGATATCTTATAAACTTTATAAGATTATAAAGGTTTATAAGATAGCTTTTAAACTTGTTTATAAGATACCTCAAAAATTATATAAAATATCTTATCAATTATCTTTTATAAGATAACTCATAAAGTTTACAAGATATCTTATAAAATAAATAAGATATCTTATAAAATAAATAAAATATCTTATAAACTTTATAAGATATCTTATAAATTATATAACATATCTACTAAAATATTTTTTATAAGATATCTCATAAAATATATAAGATATCTTATAAAGTCTATAAGATATTTTATAAACTCTTTCGAAATGTAATAACTGCTTCCTGTAACAGGAACCGTTTGTGGTATTTAGTTAGTTCTTTGGTAATAAGTCGAAAGAAAGACAACTCTTTCCGAAAGCCGATTCTTTTCGGAACCTTACAAAATCTAAATTTTTGTAAATTTTGTTTAAAACTAAGGAGTATCTCCCTCATGCAAAGCTCTGTCCTTAGCTCATTTTGGCTTTACAGTTAGATCATATTGGTTATTTGTTCTCTATCAGTTTTTAAACATCTTTGAGTTGATCGTCTTCCAAACGTTTAGATTTTATCTGCATTGAAGAGGCATAAGTTGTCGAAATGCGCATATGCAGAACTTAAATTCACAGTCAGTAACTTGGGTATTTAGTCATTTCCAAAATCATTACCACGGAGACAAAATAAACAAAGGCGTTAATTTATTATGAATTACTGATCAAATAAAGAGGTGTGCTGCCCAAAAATATTGGCGTCTGCAAAAGATATTCCCATCCTAGTCGGGCTAGTCGCTGCCTTCATGTATTGTTTGTGAAAATGTGTCCTTTTTTTTTGAAAGTGGCATATCCAAGAAAATTCATGATTTAGATTTTTATGATTTTGTTTATCAATCGTCCGTACCAGTACTTAGACCATCTGCAAGCATCGATCATTTGATTTTTTTATGTGTGTGCCTTTGGGGAGGGTCCTGATATTTTCAACTTGAGTGTGAAAGAAAATTTTTCTTTTGACTTTGTAATAAGCTCTTTTTCCGACTTTCAATAAACCATATAAAACGCCGATTCCCAACTTAAATCCTAACCGAATACATTAGCCATATCCCTAACTCAAGACTACTGTGGTAAATCACCCCTTGACCCGGCATTTTATATTTAAACTAATCACCTGATGCAAATAAACGGGATCTTATATTGTTTAAAATTTTTACATTTATAAGTTACTCATATCTTTTATAAGATATCTTATATCTTTGATGAGATATCTTAAAAAATTTTTTTATAAGATATCTCATATCTTTTATGAGATATAATATCTTATAAACTTTATCAGATATGCCCCCTATTTTGCTCTCGGCCCTTGGTTATATATTACCATATCTTATAAAGTATATGAGATATCTTATATCAGATTTGTTTATAAGATATCTTATCAAGTTAATAAGATATCTTATGAGGGGGCCTTATGACCTTTATAAGATATCTTATAAAATATATAAGATATCTTATAAACTATTTTTTATAAGATATCTAAATAAGTTTATAAGAAATCTTATAGAATAAATAAGATATCTTATAAGGTATAAAAGATATCTTATAAAGTTCATGAGATATCTTATAAAGTTTATGAGATATCTCAAAAATGTTATGAATAGGAATAAATATAAATACGGCGTGCCATAGATATAACTCTAACGACCACAATGAAACAACCACATTGAATGTACAAAACATTGATAGACTAATATCAATTTTCAATGAGCAGCAGGTTTATTGACGATAATTTTACTATTGACATTCCCCAGTTTTAGACCTCATTTACCCACAAGAACTGAAACTTAATAAAGCAAACAATGATTCCAAATACTGCCCATTTCTCGATCGAACAATCATCGTTGACTCTGGTAGAATTAAAACTAAAATTAATGATAACTAGAGGCTCAGATACTGAGCCTGTATCGCTCACCTGACAAAATGCTGAAGCGGGGTTTTTGATGTTTTGCATGGTGGCCATGTTTTTAGTGTGAATTTCCCATAGGGCCAAAATAAACTATGTTCTGTGCTGGTGGCCATGTTTTTATTAGATCGGAATGAAATGAGCAATCTTTGTTAAGGACCTTCAGTTCATCAATTTTGTAAAGTTTCAGAGCAGAAGAAGAAAATGTGAATTTTCCCATAGGGTCCAATGTTAAACCTAAGTTC